>MU614606.1:15922-54359 GCA_025201725.1 Chytriomyces sp. MP71
TGCAGTTTCATAATACCACTGAGAATAACTTATTTACAATAAACTTGCCGAAAAAATGGTCACCACTTGTGTCATCAAGCAAAACGAACTTCGTGATAAGTGAGAATCAATCTCCTGAGTCTTGACAACAAATTAAGAAATGACGGAGCGAGAGAGATCCGGCTGGCTTGGCGGAGAGGTCCGGTTGATCAAGCGTGAAAGTGCGCTTATCCGTTTCGCTTGATTGATCGCGCGGGTCCACCAGCCATAGATTTTCGTCCAACTGAATTATCCTTTTCGCCGTCATGGGATCTCAGACTAGTGAGAGACCATATCCAGCATTTATCTCGTATGTATTCTCTGTGGAAACAAAGTCAGGATGAAGAGAAATTATAGGGGTATCATTGGCGACAGAACAAATAAATAGAAGTGGAGAACGCCAAAAGAGCGTGCAGTAATGATCACACTTCGTCCAACATCAACTCCTCTTTGTCTTCCAAATCACACGCCTCCGTCAATCCAAAGTCTACGTGCATTTCAACATGCGACAGAGACGTGTAGACGCGCATAATGAACCACAGGTCCTGTTATTGGTTCGCAAAGTGATCAGCCTGAGCGTGCAATCATCATCACACAAACGCGAGAACTCGCCTTAAAGAATGCCAGCAACCTCACAAACGTACATACAAACGATGCTACACATCCTCCAGTAAGTACCACAAGCCCACACCAAGGCCCGCTTCCCACAGCCGCTAGCCGGAACGAGTCCACGCAAACAAACAGGGCCGAAAGGAGGCCCACGGGCGTGCCGAGCTTTATCCAGACCAGGTAGGCGACCTGGTGCACCTTATCCAGGTTCCGCTGTACGGGTTAAATGGGTTCAAGCTTGAGCGACTCCAATTTTGGTGAAGTCCCATCTCCACGCGCCCTCACCTCAATCCGGGCACTTGCGCGCACAGCGAGATCCTCGACGGCCGCAATATGGCACAGGAAGCCGAGCACGACGACGCATCCGTGTTCAGTTGGACACGCCGCCTGCGCCACGGAGAACATCCACTCGCTCAGAACGAACCGGAGCACGAATGTGGCTGACAGGAAACTGTAACGATGAACAATGAAGCGGTTTAACAGGTCTGCAATCAGACGAGTCAAGCTCACCAGTAGAGCCACGCCCGACTAGTGCGTGGCCTTGAGCTGCAGAGGCGCGGGAAGGCGAGGGTGCTCGCAAAGCCAGCCTGGTACGCAAGATGGGTGCCCATGAGGCCGACACTGGCTGTGTCATGCACGGATAGGAGGAAGAGTAGGGACCCGAAGGCCACCAGTGTGTGTGCGGCAGTTGATCGCATTTCTGGGCTGAGTATTGCAATCGTCCTGGGCACAAATTGGCAATTTTAACTCAGATTAGAGCGACGTCAATTGAATTTTAGTCTTGGGCTTCGCATTGTCGCGATTCATGGATCCAGGAGTTGAACGCAAGTCGAACGAGTCCCTTGTCTCCACCAGCCGAAGCAGCTACGGAAGCTACCGAACAGACCTGACCGGCTCTGAACCAGCATGGTCCTACAATTCAATTTATTGATGCAAACAAGCTCATTTGCTGCCGCCTGGCTATATCAAGATGCAAGGAATTCGAGGCCATTCTTTGATCTGATGGAACCAATAATGGCAGCGTTCTTTCCTCAGCTCGTCAGGTCCTGCTGAGATAGCGGCGACCCTTAATGACCGCCAGCAGATTCTCAAATAGAAATAAACATTGATTGTTGAAACATCACATAATTACAAGAAAGTGCAAAATGAACAAGTCCGAAATTTCGACGATCACATGAACAAACCCAACGCAAAGACAAGACCAGCTTCGACAGCTCCACCAACAAGACCCTTGACACCACTCTTAGCACTCTCAGATGGAGTGGGGGCAGTAGCAGCACCCGCTTGCGTGTTGGGAGTAGAAGCTATCGAAGCAACTTGAGAAGCGACCGCCGAAGAAGCCGCACGGGACGAGCCAATTGACCCCAACGGCATAGTCGACCCATCTACCTCCGTGGAGCTCACAACCTGGGTAGGTTGTACACTGCTCACCGGTAGGTCCGCCACACAAATCAACTGACTGTTGGTCATCTCAAACAGGCGCACCTGCGTCACCACCGTCCAATCATACCAACTCCCCGCATTCTTCACCAACCCAAACGCGCCACTGTCCTGCCCGTTGCTCTTGGTCGGAGCGTCGGGGCTAAACTTGACACCATCTGTGTCGTCTCCGATACCGGCAAACCAAGTACTCGAGTCCTTGTCGGTGTACGTAAAGTTGCGGATCATGAACTGGGAGTATCCGGGCGTCAGCTGCTACCCCTCAAGGCTTTATAACGAATTTACCGAACATCCATCCAGAACCACGAGCATGCCGCTGCAAATGAGCTCTGCGTTAGGGTCGCTGATGAGGTACTGTGCGACCTGGCGGAGTGGCGCAGTGACCTGGCCTGGAGCCCAGTTGAAAGGGAGCGTGTCCTTGTTGCAGAGATGGACATGTGGAAGCTTTGCGAAAGTAGGTAATGCGACTGTGACTGCCAGGAGTGCGTATACTTGCATACTCTAGAGTGAGATTATTGTGTGGGTGGGATTCCCAGTGGACGCGTTTCGGTGTGTGTGGGTGTCCGAGGCCCGCCCAACCCGCTTTCAAGACCAGGGACTAGTCAGAGACACGTTTGGGAAAAGCTGACATCACGAAAGTCTTCATGAAACAGATTCAATGCTCTGCATTGCTTGAGCGTTGCCTTCTACTCTTTTTTCACTTCACGCAGACAGACAACTTGATTCCTATATGTTTGAGTTCGTCAGAACCAATCAATAAGAATTCTCAATTTATTATTCAAACAGAGACCTCACTTTATTCTTCAGATGAATGACTTGGGCAAAACAAACAAGCTAGAAAGTTTCGCAATATCCGCTTGACACTTGTTCTCCCGTGTCCGTTCAGGCACTTCGACCAATCCCTCAATCGCATCATCAATCCCGCTGTACACCCAAATTGTCTCCTGCATACGACCAGAGATGTAAAGGAAGCCCGACATTGACTTGTTTATTGTTCCAAACTTATCAAAGAGATCGCGGCGAAATTCCTTTAACTTCGGCAACATCTCTTTGAATTCCGCTGGGGTAAGAAGCTCTTGAAGCCAATGTCTGTCGCAACCTTTCGGTTCAAACGCAATCAAATAGCTGGCACTAGATACAAAAGAGAGTAAATGTCAAATTGCCACGCTTCAAATTAAGCAATTCCTGAAGAATCAGTGAGTATTTTTAAAGATGCAGAGTCAAAATAATAGACTATGTACCCCAGATGCTAGGTTCCGAACCCCACTCCCTTTTCTTTTCCAAAGCACGGGTTCCTCCAACGCTGTCGCTTATGTATCCATAAGAAATAGAGTACGCCAAACATAGAGATGGAGGAACAGAATAAGCATATATTGTTAACTCTCAGTATCCCAAATAACAACATTCTCCGATGCTAGAATTCGCGCAGAATCCCCAAGATGCTGGCAAAATACTTCATGATTTTCGGTCAACCACTCAGTGAGTGATATCTCAACCTTCGGCCAACCACGCTTGGCCGCATAGTGCCTTCGGAGTGACTCATCATGTTTGGGAGTACCGTTGTTTTTCGCATTTCCCTTTCAAGGCAAGACATGAGCTGGATCATTGGAAACAATTTCTTACTTTGATATTGTGAGAACTGTCAGTGATGATCTGCCGCATGCTCACTTTTTGGGCATGGATTTATTGGCTTCCAATTCAAGGAGCTTTTGCTTGGCAATGGCATCCCTTTCTAGGTTCTTTAGAGTTGTCAGCACTCAATTCAGCACAAATGCACAACGCGCTACTGCAAAGTCACAACCCCAAACTTTCACTCCAGCGCGCAAGTTCTGATTGGACACATAGGAGGCCGTAAATTTGCGCCCATTGCGGGCAAAAACTTTCATGCAGGTATATATTCGTCGCAGCTGAAGAGGATTCCGTGATCGAGCGCGTGAAGGGGGTTCTGGTTGACTTCCGTGAGGCGCGCAGACGGCAGGGAAGGCAGCCGGGTCGACACATCCTTGCATAGTGTAGATGGCTGTGGATCCGGGTCAAACCGGATCGCTGTCTTGTCAAACGATGGTGATCAAAAACAATGAGCTCCACTGATCTGCCTCTCACGGCAGACATTGAAGACCTCAGCGCAGCCCCATGCCTCAAACCATGCGTACCCATGGTATCCGTAAGATAGGTCCACGCGTTCTCTCACCGGCCGGCACAGTATGCCCCCATTACCCAACGAAACCTGCCCCACGGCAAATCCTTCCTCTGGTGCACATGCGGCCTCTCAAAAACGCAGCCCTGGTGTGACCGTGAGCAATTCTGCAAGCTCAGGCACAACTGACTTGAAGGAGAATAGAAAGCCACCGCGGAACGCAGTTTAAGCCGCTGCACTGGAAAGTGAGTGGAACACGCAAAGACGGCGGGGCGCAAACCCTCTACAGCATTTGCGCGTGCAAGTATACGAGTGATCCGCCCTTCTGCGATGCGACACGTAAGTGACTTCACTCGTCGGTGATTCTTGCTTCATATTCCTGCGCCCCCCCAGACACAAGTCTTCCTCTCAAGTATTTGAAGCAGATAAAGGAGTGTACAGCGGCCGAGGGGCATACGGCCGTGGAAAAGATTTGCGAGCTGTGCGGGTTTGTTCCTGGTGTATTGGACGACTCGGAAGGCGATGAGGAGCCAACGGACACACAATAATAAACCAAAGAGATAGTTCGATTAGAGAAAGAGCGCGTTGCAACATGAATTCGATTGTCCCCAACGACAAAGGGAACAATTGAGCGAGGGATAACACCAAAAGGAGACGACACCTACATGGTACCAATACACAAAATAATTATTGCGTTCATAATGCGAAGTTATGAGTTTTGACCAGCTTGGACCCCACAATACTCTGGCGGAGATGGGATTGTTTTCCCTTTTCTGGTGCCTTCTGTGATTGCTCTCGAATTTATGAAATCCAGGAATCATGGGGATAAGTTTTTTTCATTTTTCTCATACAATCTCATATAAGATTTTTTATCTTGTGTTTCACTTGCGCTTCGCTCGATCGGGAGCTGGCAAGGCATCGAGAATTTTTGAAGCCTTTGTATCGAATTAGTGACTCGCCTCCTTAGACGTGTGTAAACAATCTCCCACTCTTTCACGCGTCGTTGGACGTGGCCAGTATGACCGATGCATTCTTGCTGTGAATACGATAGGTCATGGCTTTCGTGCAAACTTTTCTGGACATCCCATTTCCTGTTAGTCGGTTGCACTCTATTCGTAGCAGTGTCAAAACGAATTGATAATTGGCCGCTCCCGACAATTAGTAAGGGGTTGGAGAGTTTCGAGGGAAAAGTTGGCATCTCTGCTTACGGACGCCGCCTATCCGACTCGGAAACCGGACGTAACGATTCGAAAGCACGAGGAAATTTTCATTGAGTGCCAGAAACCAGACGGAAGAACCAGCCTTCGTTGTCTGATTCGAAATTCAAGCCCTACAAATACCTAGGCCCCACACCTCTTCATCCTCTGGAAATTTAGACTACCATGCAGTTCACATTGTTTGCCACTGCCTTCGTCGCTGCTGCCCAGATTGTAAACGCTGCTGGACTCGTGGACACCCTCACCTCCATCAAGGCCAACACTCTGATCGCTTTGGTGAAGAGCGAGCCTGACATCCTCAAGGCCCTGTCCACCTTCAACGGAACCCTCTTCGCCCCAACCGACGACGCCCTTGCTGCTACTGTCAAGGCTGGTTTCAACGCGTCCGACTTGACGGCGTTAGCCCAGGTCCTCACCTACCACGTCGTGCCGGCTGCCTTCCCATCCGCTGACTTTGCCGGATCCGCCTACTTGACCACTCTTGAAGGATCAGAGCTCAAGGCTGTCAAGACTGACGCTGGTATCATGATCAACACCGCCAATGTGGTTGCCTCTACCCCATACGATGGCGGTGTCATCCACACGATCGACGCCACCCTTATCCCCCCTGCCAACGTTGTCGCTGTCGCCACCAGCGCCAACCTTACCGCTTTGCTCAGTACCCTTAAGGCTGCCAACTTGTTTGGCACCGTCGCTGGCCTCAAGAACGTGACCATCCTTGCCCCCACTGATGAGGCTTTCGCTGCCATCGCCTCTGTTGGTGCCACTCTGTCTGTTGACCAGATCAGCCAAATTCTTCTTGCTCACATTATCCCCGGATTCGTCCTGAGCTCTGACATTGTTGCCGCCAAGTCCATCGCTGCTGTTCCCACCAAGGACGGCGCCGAAACTCTCTCTGTCAAGTACGACGGTACCAACGTCCTCATCTCTGCCGCTGGCAACAAGACTCCCGCCAAGGTTATCGCCGCAGACGTTCTCGCCGACAACGTCATTGTTCACGTTATTGACACCGTCCTCCTCCCCAATTTCTCCGCCAAGGCTACTGGAACTTCTGTCGCTAGCTCTGCGGCTGCCACCTCTGCTGCCGCTTCTGCACCAGTTTCTTCGAAGCCCAGCAGTGCGCAGGCCCTTGCTGCGGGAATCCTTGCCAGCTTTGCCGCTGCTCTTCTTTTCTAAGTTTTGACCTCTTTCACGGTGCTCATTTTATGAAGGTGGTTTGTAATACACCCGTTAGATATGAAATATTTGTTGTAACGAGTGGAAACCGGTTTAGAGATTTTTTGCCAGATCCCCGCAGCTCTTGAATCTCAAAATTTCACACAACGATCTCCCCACCCAAATCCCATGAAAATCATGGCGAAGGCCCTTGACCAGAGAAGTTAGAGTTGGCTCATAAGACGACAATAGACGTTGAAATACTCGGGTGGAGAAAGAAGTGCCTGCGTTCCAGGGCAAAGATGGGGGAAGGTCAGGTGAGGCTGGACACCACATGGGATTATGTGAGGTCGCCAATGCATCTCCATGCCGTAGGACGCATTCTTTCGCGTTTTCAAAATGACACTTACTTTCCTCCGAATTCCGTCACTGTCCATTACTATTTATCTGGGTACCTGATAATTGAAGCAATGACGAACTGAATGAAGTCCCTCAAGGCAACCTTTCAGTTGTTACTTATATTTCCACTCCAGCTTTAACTTCCAGGACACGCCTATACTTTCGCATTCGGTCTGTAGCCCCTCCGTCGTCAACACCTTTTTACACGGTGAGCACTGGAAGAATGCATTTGTGAGACACTCGCTGTGGTGTTCCCTAGCGCTTTCCTTTTCTTGTTCAACAATTGATCTCCGATACGCAATCGCGTTGGAACGATTTCTTGGCGACTTCATTTCGAATCGCTGGATTTTCTACTTAAGCAATTTCACGTATCCCAAACTGCAGTTTTTACACAGTCACTCAAGACAAAATACATGAGATTCTCCTACCTTGCCGCAGCCGCCGCCTCCCTTCTACAGCTGGTACATGCACAGTCTCTCGTGGACGTCCTGACCCAGAACAATGAAAACACGCTCATTGCTCTTGTCAAGAGTGAGCCCGAAATTCTCAAGGCCCTCGCCTCTTTTAAGGGCACCCTGTTTGCCCCGACCGACGACGCTCTTGCGGCCACCGTGAGTGGCGGGTTCAACGCGTCCGATCTCAAGGCTCTAGCGGAAGTGCTGACCTACCATGTGGTTCCCAGCGTGGTCTTCCCCACTACGGACTTCTCAAGTAAGGCATTCTTGAAGACTTTGCAGGGGAACGAGGTGGTGGCTGTCAAGACGGACAATGGCATCATGATCAACGCTGCCAATGTTGTGAAAACTGTCACTTTTGATGGAGGCAACATCCACATCATTGACGCCACCTTGATTCCACCTGCCAACGTAGTAGATGTTGCGAAAGGTGCTGGACTCACGTCGCTGCTTGGCGCACTGACCAAGGCCGGACTCGCTGACACGGTTGCCGGACTCAAGAACGTGACGATCCTCGCCCCGACCAACGACGCCTTCGCTGCCATCCAGTCTGTCTCTGAGAATCTCAGCGCGGATCAGCTCAAGCAAGTCCTCCTGCTGCACATCGTGCCAAGCATTGTCCACAGCACTGACATTGTCGCGGCGAAGAGTATCCCTACTGCCCCTACCAAAGATGGCAGCCAGACCCTCGCAATTAGCTTCGACGGAACCAACGTGCTTGTTTCGGGCGCGGGAAATAAGAGCCCTGCCAAGGTTGTGACTGCGGACGTTCTTGCGGACGGCGTGATTGTGCACGTGATTGATGCGGTGCTCATTCCTACCTTTGCCTCGAACTCGGCACCCCAGTCTAGTGTCGCAGCATCTGTAGCCGCAAGCACGGCCACGGCAGCCGCCTCGCAGTCACCGCTGTATAAAGGCAGTGGATCATCTTTGCTGGTTGGAGCTGCGTCGTCTGTTGCGCTGTCTGTTCTTTTCTTGACTTATTAGTTTTATGAAGTCGTGCAATGAACTGTATAAAAAAGTGAGAAAACACCCGCCCCACGCCATTTCGAATCTCTGCAGTCAAAGGAGTCAGAGACAGAACAGTCCACACGCGCCAGCATAAAAAAAAAACCACACAAACACAGACCGATCCTTCCCTCGTGAGAATGCGCTTCTCCGTCCTCTGTCTCACCGCCGCCGTTGCCCAGCTGTCCCAGGCACAGTCCCTGGTGGACGCCCTCACCCAGAGCAACGAGATCACCTTGATCACTCTCGTCAAGACCCTCAACCTCACCTCTGCCCTCGCCAATTTCACCGGAACCCTCTTCGCCCCGACGGACAATGCCTTTGAGGCGCTAAATGCGGGCGGGTTCAACGCGTCTGACCTCAAGGCCGTTGCCAACGTGCTCACGTACCACGTGGTCCCCACAATCAAGTTTCCCACCGCGGACTTCACCGCGAAGGCGTTCCTTACCACAGAGCAGGGCAACGAGGTGGAAGCCGTCAATGGCGACAACGGGATCACGATCAACGGGGCCAACGTGGTCAACACGGTTACTTTCGACGGAGGCAATGTTCACATCATCGACGCCGTTTTGATCCCACCTGCCAATGTGGTTGAAGTGGCCACAAAGGCCGGCCTCAAGTCTCTCATTGCTGCGGTCACCAAGGCTGGACTTGCAGAAGCTGTTTCTGGACTCAAGGACGTGACCATTCTGGCCCCCACTGACGAGGCCTTTGCCGCCATCCAGTCTGTTGCCGAGAATCTCAGCCTCGACCAGCTCAAGCAGGTCCTTCTCTACCACGTCATCCCCAGAATCGTCCACAGCACCGACATTGTCGCCGCCATGAACATCTCCATGGTTCCAACGGAGGACGGTTCCCAGACCCTCAGCGCCGCTTTCGACGGAACCAACGTCCTTATCACGGGCTCCATGGCCAACAACACGGCCAAGGTTACCATCGCGGATGTTCTTGCAGACCACGTGATTGTGCACGTCATTGACACGGTACTTATTCCCAGCTTTACGATGGGTGCGCCAGCATTGCCTGTTGCGGCCGGTACGGCGAGTGCTACGGGTACCAAGATGGCTCCTGCGGCCACTGGAACTGTGGCTGCGACTGCCCAGCCTTCCCAGTCTGGAGCCTTGACGATGGTTGCTGGCATGGTTGCCGCCATGGCGAGTGCCTTGCTCTTGTTGTAAAAACCACCTGTCGTCTCTTTCTCCTGCGTATCGTCTTGCTTCTTATTTTGAAGTTTGTGGACACTTGTGTTTACCCTTCCCGAACGCATTTCTTACAAAATTAAAACCGGTTTTCTAACACAATCATACTTTGGAAACGTTCCTTCCATCATAGCCGCACATACTCGCGCCACAAGCACACTCAAAGCTACATCACTCGCGGCAATCTAATCCGATGTGTGTCAGGGTGCGACACATCCATTCACAAACGAGAAATCAACTCACACTCTCCGGCACAACGGAGGCGTCCGCTACTCGCACGTTCCGCGTACCCCACACCCGCAACTCCCCCGCACTGACAACGCCTTCCGGCCCCATCGCGCAAGTCCCTACACCTGCCCCGCTCCGATACGCGCGCCTTTGTATCTGCGAAAGGGCTTGCTCGTTTCTCGGCACTGTGAGAGACTCTGTGCTCGCCTTGCGCGTCAAAGATGGCGGCTCAGACGGGAATGTCTCCATGTCGAGAACGACTTCCGGCCCAATGACCCGTGGGTGTTGGCGGCGTAGGTCGTGCAGGAGACGGCGAGTGTCTGTGGTGACTTGGAGAAAGGCGGTGGTGGCGGGGTCCTCATTTTGGAGCTGAGGTTGGTGGATGAGGGGCGGTATGAAGGGGTTTTTGGATTGGATACGAATGTGGGATGGAAGGAGCAGGGGAGCGTGCAGCGTGGCAATGGCCGTGGTTGTGAGGATCCGGATGTCCTCTGCAGAATCAGGGGATGAGTCGGTTGTGCAACTAGATGGATCGGATGCTGTCGCGGTTGCTGTCGGGTTGGAAATCCGAGTCCTTGAGGACAGGGTAATTTGGGCGGAGTATTTTTTTGTATCATTTTCCTCGAAGGGCAGGTTGTAGAATGCGACGGCTTCGGCGCGGTCATCACAATTGGAGATTCCAAACAGCCATCCGATCCACTTTTGGCAACACCGAACGAGTCTCATCCATGGAGTCTCCAAATCGTGCCTTTGGAAGTGAAGGGGTACCGAAAGTGATTGTTGCCAATTTCTTCCAACACCCGGCAATTCAACAACGACTGGAATGTCGACCTCATCCAAATTTTCTTTTGGGCCTTACCAGAATAATAGCACGTTATAAGCGAGTAATGAAGCATGGAGAATCACTCACCCACTCCCGATCGCAACAAAATCGAAGGTGTCTCCACCAAGCCTGCACACAGAATCACATCCGAGCGCGACAACAGCAGCGTCTCAATCACTTCTTCTTCGATGACATCCCGGTGTTCACAGGATCGTACAAACACGCCATCCGCCCTGCGCAACCCATCCTCACCCGCTGCGTCTTCGAACGACACGCGTGATACGGCGTGGTCCAGGAGAACAACCAAGTTGTCTCGATATAGTGGACTTGCGGGATCCAAAAAAGGCCCTAGGATGGACGATTCTGGTCGCGTTTCGATGGTCATTTCTTGAAGCATGCCAGCGCCAAAGGGCGCGTGTCCGTTGTAATCACGGCCGTGCTGTGGGAGTGAGAGGTCTGCTTCAGGTGGTTTTTGTGGACGCGATGCGGGGAAAGTGTATCTGGGACCTGCACCAAGGCCGACGAGAAAGCACAGTCGAGTGAAAGAGGCGGCAACGAGGGAGGACGATGCGTATGAGACCCGGAAGAGACCAGCGCAAGAGTGGTAGCCCTTGTCCAGGGATGCAAAGTCGTCTGCCCATGCCTCTGCTTGCCTTGCGTAAGGGAGGAGGGAGGCTGAGGACCAGGCGGGAATGTTCAGGCGCGTAGCCCAAGTGTCTGTTGATCCGCGGATGTAAGGTGCCACGATTCGATTCTTGCAGATGTCAGTTTTCCATGGTGTCTGGGACGATTGGTGGAGCACCAAGGCGACAGTGAAGGCAGGGTCTTGGCACAAAGCGTGGACGAGGGTGAAGGCGGCGACTGGATCGTCGCTTGCGCCCACCACCACCGCATCAAAGGTCTCCAAGTGCGGAATGCGTGGTGTCAGCGACGCGTAGGATCTTGTGCGGCGACGGCGGCGTTTCCTCAAAACTCTGAGTGCGACGACAGAGGTGGGGACAAGAAGAAAGACGGCAGCTGCGCTGAGCAACAGTAGTCTCTTGTTGCGCGCAAGAAGCTGTTTCAGCGCAAACGAGACGATTGCGCTGCCGTCAAGGTACGTCTCAGCCTCCTTCGTTGCCTGCTTCCACGCCGCCTTCCACGTTGTCACGGCGGCCTTGCCGCTGCTCTGCGCCAGCTCCAGCTGCTCGACCACCGTGGCTAGCCTGCCAGGGACCATGTCCTGCATCTTGGCCGTGAGCACCGACGGTCCCAGTTCCACTCCCATTTGTTTCAATCTCCCTTCTTCCGGTGACGTCAAAATGCCGCTTCTTGGTGTCGGCCTCTCGGGTCTCGCCAGCTTCCTCTTTGGCCCTCCCGCGCCATGCAAGCTGGCCGCATGGGGACCATCCATCCAGCTCCTCTCCCACCGCGGAGGGTCGCTCGAACACATTGAGAACACGCTCCCCGCCTTCCGCCGCAGCGCCAGTCTCGGCATTCCCCTTATCCTCGAAATGGACATTTGCATGACAAAGGACGGACACTGCGTCGTCTTCCATGATGACGATTTGGGAAGACTCTGCGGCGTGCCTGGCAAGGCAATAGGCGACTATGACTTGGCCGACCTTCCGCTGCTGTTGGTTCCAGATGTGTTGAAGGGAACTGTGAGGGACGACGACATCGAGGCAAGAAGGATTCCCCTGTTTGACGAAGTGTTGCGCGAGTTCCCCAGGTGAGATCATATCGATTGCGACCATGGCAGTTGCGAAGGACCATACAAGCTTGATACATTCGTGGAGGGACTTGCTTGTTGGAGCTCGAGTCGCGTACGGCTTGCGAAGACCCCGATTGGCTCACACAAAGGCAACATCGACATGAAATATCAGTTTTCCGATGCAAGTCGACGTAAAGCGAGGTACCGAAAGTATGATCCTCAAAGTAGGAAATACAATCAGACATCACAGACGAGAACACCTCACGGTATACTGTCGCCGCGCCCCAAAGCCACCCTAACACGTCCTTACACACTATAACACTGATGTCTTGGATAGGTCTGGGGCTCCTTCGCATCCACCCAAAGCGCCCTCTGCTACAAACACTTCGGAACCAACATCCCACTTCTCTTCTCCTACCAACGCATGCTTACGAGCTGGTTCCTGAGTTGGTTTGGTCTTACGCGCGCCATCAGGTACCACGAGAGCGCTATCATCATGCCCAATTTGCGCTGGCTTATGCGGCCGAGATGGTTTGAGGCCTTGAATCGCGCGGGCGTGGCTGTCATTGTATGGTGCGTTTGTTTGAGATTTTCGGGCATAATTTGAAAATACCTATTCTCACGTGTTTTCACGGCGTTTCTCATCTTCGTAGGGGGGCTTTGGAGGACGTTGGGAAGGGGCCTGGTGGTGGCATCAATACTGTTGAAGGGTTTGAACGCGTCAAGTGAGAAAGTGTTTTGGCTTGTGGGGTTGCTTAGAGTGAACTCATGCATCGGTCGGTCTTTGGTAAACAGGAAGTCTGGAGCAAACGGAATATGCTCAGACAGTCCTACCCTGATGAAGGTTAGTGAAGTCCTCCCAGGTTTATGTGACTGTCTGGAATTGAATGATGTCTTGCAGCAATGGCTCAGCACAAACCAAATGCGTCAGGTGGATCAGTTTCTTTCGAATAAGTCTTAAAACAAATGCAGAAAAATTTGGAAATCGACCCAGTCATCATTCGTCAATGGGTAGTTTACTATTCTTTTGTATCCCTCGTGCAGGTATTGTACCGTCATTGGTCCAAGACTGATTCCGTTGTTTGGCCAAGGAGCAATGTGGACGTACCGACGCTAGTCGAAATGAGGGACAAGGATTTCATATGCCACGAAGCAACGCTACTACCAGACGCAGTCCGCTTGTAGATCATTCCGGCATTCAATTAACCAACGAGGCTTCCCGTTCGTCAGACACGACAAAGGCGTCTTCCAGTTGGCTCTGTCAAAGCGGATCGTGGTCGAGCGCGACGATCACACGAGACAGACTCCTGTTAACGAGTTTAAGGAGGTGCAATGTGACCGTATTGTTCTTGGGCCCCGACGGGTCAATCACATCCTTGAGTTGGCGAATATTTTCCATGTCAATTTCATGTACGTACTGCGCCTCTCGCGATGGATGTCTTGCCTGAATGGCGCGCTCATGATTTCGGTGGTACTTCATGTGGCAGGGCTGATTTGAAGGGATAACACCGGTTGGTGGATGTCCTTGTGGACTGGTTTTTCATGAGAAGGGGTGGATCCTTGCGAGGTACTTGTGATTCCATTATTTTCATTTATTGGAGGCGGTAAACAGGACCTTGGGGACGAATCAAATGCAGGCATCAATAGGTTTGAACGATGCGAACGCGGCAGGTGAAGATTCTGTGTGTTCCTTATTTGGCTTGTTCTGTTGATTCCCACATTACCGTCCACATTCGGGAAAGGTTCGAACCAATAAAACACAGTCAGAAAAGCAGTTCGCTTTCATCTTTAAATGCTTTCCAAAACTAAATGGAGAAATAATGCCGATGGAGATGAATCCCTTTCAAGCAGCTGACAGTGCCGACTTTGAAACCCAACTCTTCGTGCGATAGTCATGTGTCTTTTTCAAGCGCTGCCGGTGAAGTGCAAATTTCATTGCCAAAAGTGTCGTGTATCCCAGCGCCATGAACACGTTCATAAGCATATGCAAACCGGGGAAGAGGAAAGCCGAAATCACAGCGACTGCGAAACCAAACACCCCGAAAAGGCTTGACACGGCGCCATATCGTGCAATAATGAGAAAATGGGGGTCAATCTTATCGTCATGTCGCGTCTTGAGCATGAGGCGACAATAGCAAATCATACAAAACAAGTCAAAAGACACAGTCATGAATCCGCCCAAGAGACCAGTGATGTGATTGACGTAAAATGCCTGGATTTTAATGCTCGATACGAATGTTTCCAACCCTTGCGCGACCGTATTCGTAACGAACACAGCGATCGACAGTGCAAGAAACATGCGACCCCACTTGGCCACTTGCGAAAACAGCGACGAAATCACGTCCTCGCTCCGTACGTAAACATAGTGTATATACGCATACAGACAGAGATTGAAGCACGCTGAGCTGACCATGCTGCCGGCGAGCCCAGTGGTCGTACCACGGAACACCTGCGAAAGGAGCTCCCCGACCCAGTGTGCAATCAGGCCAAGGTTACCGATTCCCATCAGGATGTTGAAGGGTGTAAGGGTTCTGGACGCGTGTGAGGACTCTTCGAGGACGAGGTGCATCAAAGCCGCCAGTTCCAGTGACGTGACAATGATCATGGCGTAGCAGAGTGTTACTAGATTGATGTCTACGGATTCTGCCATGCCGGCCTGTCAGGCGATGAAGGGTGGCTGGTATGATGACAGGAACAATGATGCGATTTCTTGTTCGATACTATAAAAGTATAAATAATAAAGTGTAAATATTCAGTTACAAAAAAAATTATACAAATACTTCCGGAAATAAAAACGTGACTCATACATTTATTTTGATTGATAGGACACCCAGTGAGGAAGCTCAAGAGGTGGTGGAGGTAATAGAAGAAAAAGTCCAATTACGTTGTGTAATGAGTATCTAGACTTTATTCCAGATTCGAAATTTTCACAGAAGCATTTTAAACGAGGAGGGCCGCGAGCGCAGCGAGTCCAGAAAGAACGTTGACGGTCGCACCAGAGTAAAGGTTGGTCTTGCTGGCGGGAGGGATGCTGCTTGCACCAGCAGTCGAAGCGACGCTAGCAGAGGCAGAGGGGGAAGCACTAACCAAGTTAGGCAGCAAGACGGTGTCAATAACGTGAACAATGACGTTGTCGGCGAGAACGTCTGCGGCGATAACCTTCGCGGGAGTCTTGTTGCCGGCGGCAGAGATGAGGACGTTGGTACCGTCGTACTTGACAGAGAGAGTTTCGGCGCCGTCCTTGGTGGGAACAGCAGCGATGGACTTGGCGGCAACAATGTCAGAGCTCAGGACGAATCCGGGGATAATGTGAGCAAGAAGAATTTGGCTGATCTGGTCAACAGACAGAGTGGCAGCGACAGAGGCGATGGCAGCGAAAGCCTCATCAGTGGGGGCAAGGATGGTCACGTTCGTGAGACCAGCGACGGTGGCAGCCAAGTTGGCAGCCTTAAGGGTACTGATCAAAGCGGTAAGGTTGGCGCTGGTGGCGACAGCGACAACGTTGGCAGGGGGGATAAGGGTGGCGTCGATCGTGTGGATGACACCGCCATCGTATGGGGTAGAGGCAACCACATTGGCGGTGTTGATCATGATACCAGCGTCAGTCTTGACAGCCTTGAGCTCTGATCCTTCAAGAGTGGTCAAGTAGGCGGATCCGGCAAAGTCAGCGGATGGGAAGGCAGCCGGCACGACGTGGTAGGTGAGGACCTGGGCTAACGCCGTCAAGTCGGACGCGTTGAAACCAGCCTTGACAGTAGCAGCAAGAGCGGCGTCAGTAGGGGCAAAAAGAGTACCCTTGAAGGTGGACAGGGCCTTGAGGATGTCAGGCTCGCTCTTCACCAAAGCGATCAGAGTGTTGGCCTTGATGGAGGTGAGGGTGTCCACGAGTCCAGCAGCGTTTGCAATCTGGGCGGCAGCGACGAGGGCAGAAGCAATAAAGGTAAACTGCATTTTCGAGTTGATCTTGATACGCCAGATGGGGAGGAAGTCAATGGTATTTGTAGCTTGTGCACATTTCGAATCGTGGCCAAAAAAATTTATTTAATTTCAAAAGTTAGAGCGCTCTCAAATTAGTAATGCCGGTAGTTTCGTTACTCAAAACGCTTTCGAATCGCTCACGGA
The DNA here is from genome assembly GCA_025201725.1 of Chytriomyces sp. MP71. Classification (NCBI taxonomy): domain Eukaryota; kingdom Fungi; phylum Chytridiomycota; class Chytridiomycetes; order Chytridiales; family Chytriomycetaceae; genus Chytriomyces; species Chytriomyces sp. MP71. The sequence continues at coordinate 32,426 of MU614606.1, forward strand.
GTTTGGGGTTTGCATGCTTTGGAAATCAAGGATAGATTGCAGTCTTTTCGTATAAAAAAACTGCATGAACATCGCCGACCTAGAGATGATGTCAATGACAAATAGAGAAAACGAGTCCAGTCAACTTTGTCAGCGGAGATACATCAGGATTAATGGGAAGTGCAATCGCAGAACTTTTTGTCATGGCGAAAATGGGACTGTTATGAACGGTTCAATGGAATATTGAGGAAGTTGTGCATTCACATTCTGGTCGCGTCTTCGTGGGATGCGCGATAACAAGAATACAATCATTTGTGTAAATGATATGACGTGATTGAGAAAAGTTTCGACAGACGAGCATACCATCCTAACAAATAATAATACGCATTTGGAATGAAGGCTTCGTGGGATAGAGTAAACTAAGGAATTCAATTCTTCTGAAAGCTGTATCCCACACTTCATTGATTCGAAATGATGAGGTGACAAGTCATTTCAAAAAAAGGAAATGTCAGCGTCCAAACAAAACAAAAGAATAGTTCCCTACAAAAGTATCTCCTCTCCAAATCTTCTTCTCACCTTATACCATGCAGCTTCCCGCATTCGTATATCTTGCGCTCGTCGCACAGGTCGCGACCGCCCAGCAATCCCTGGTCGCCACTCTCGTTGGCATGAACAACACCAACACTTTGATTTCACTCGTCAAGAGCGTTCCAGCTATAATGACGGCTCTAGCGAGCTTTAACGGCACTCTCTTCGCCCCCACCGACGCCGCCCTCGCCGCCACAGTCGCTGGCGGATTTAACGCGTCCGACTTGACCGCCGTCGCCAACGTGCTCAAATACCACGTTGTCCCCGTGACCTTCCCCACTTCCTCCTTTAAAACCGGAAGTATGGCCTTCCTGGCGACCCTTCAAGGCAACGAAGTGAAGGCCGTATATGGCGCCAATGGCATTACAATCAATACGGCCAAAGTTATCAAGAGCACCCCTTACAATGGCGGCGTCATTCACACCGTCGACGCGACCCTCCTTCCCCCCGCTAACATCATCACCGTCGCCAAGCAAGCCAAGCTCAACCTCCTCCTCCAAGTCGCCACCCAAGTCGGCCTCGCTTCCACCATCGCCGGCCTCACGAACGTGACCATCCTCGCCCCGACAGACGCCGCCTTTACCGCTGCCGCCGGCGCAGCAGCAGCGCTAAGCCCAGCCCAAATCAAGGCAGTTCTTCTTTACCACATCATCCCGGGCATCGTGCATAGCACCGACATCATCGCGGCCAAGAACCTACCCAACGTCCCGACCCTTCTTACGGGCCAGACGCTCGCGGTGAACTCCAACGGAACGGACGTGCAAGTCAAAGGATTCGCGAACTCCGCGAATGTGGTGATGCCGGATGTGTTTGCTGACCACGTGCTCGTGCATGTGATTGACGCAGTGCTGGTGCCGAATGTGGCGTCCGTCGCGGCAGGGAACAGCAGTGCGGCCGGGAACTCAACGGGAAGCCCCATGCCATCCGTTTCTATGGCTGCGACAGGAGTTCCATCGCCATCCAAGAGTATGATTGCCACCACTACGGGAGCTGCCCAGGCAGTCAGAAGTGTTCTGTCAGTGATGTTGGCCTGCCTTTTGTTCTTGTGATTGGAATGACACACCCCCTTCGTTTACTTGTTTCTTCCTGGACACCCACACCTTTCCTTTCTTCGAGTTTGACCTTCGCAACCACCCAATATCGTGGATAATAAATACCTTTCGGTTTAGAGGTGGTTCATCCAACTTTTATTTACTATTTATAACATATTTTCACACCAAAGATGTCAATGATGCCAGTATTCACCTGTTTTTGAACTGGGTGGAATTAGAGTCGTGTGTTGAAGAATAGAAGAAAGAGACACGGAAGGGGACGGGAATCAGATGGCGGGAGATGTGAACCGAATACCTATAACGATATCGCGTAGGGAATCTTGGATATCGCCTCAAACGACGGATTCAACTGATGTTGCAAGTATGGGATTGAGAGGCCCAGGAGCCGGATCACTGCGTGCGATGGACCACCCACGAGGGCGGTGGCCTGCACTGGCACATTGCGTTGAAGGGGGGCGGGAAGGGAAGGAATGTAGCGAAGGGCTTGCGGGATTTGAGGCGGGGGGTAACGAACCTGTCGTGTTGTGGATGGTGATTTGAGGTCAGGTTTTGTGGATGTATGAAAAGGAAAAGTGGCAAACTGGCACAATGGGATTTCGGGGCGTTTCCCTTTCCCTCTGCCCACCACCACCTTATTCTCGACCTCCTGTGCCTATTCCGCGCTTTTGTCTCAATCGCAATAGTTTTGCCCTGGTCCATTACACGACAGTTAACACAATGCGGCGATGTCCTCACTCCACCAAAGTCATCCAACCCGATCCCGGCCTCGCTCGCATCTCACATCGTCGCGCTCACCCCCTTTAAAAAATAGTAAGTTCTGTCCAGTCTGTAGTCTGGTGCCCTTGAATGCACCTGATGGCGATACTTCCATCAAAAATTGTCGACATGCGCCACGCAGGTTCGAACACCGTCTTGCTCGTTGTGGCCCTCACGGCCTTCCTCTCCCTCTTGAGAAGCCCTCATGAACCTGCCTCAAAGTATACGTCTCTGCTCGACAATATTTGGAGAGTTGGCAAACTCGGAAGCAACGTCAGCGCGCGGGTGTCTCTCCCCCACAGCTTCAACGCAATCGACGGGCAGCGCGGTGGTCCCTACGCGCGGGCACCTCATGTTTACAGCGCCGAAATTCATGTTCCGCGCGACGGGAGGGTGCACATTCTTGACTGTGGGGCAGCCTCGATGGCCGCCGAATTCATCGTGAACGGGGTCTCCATAGGATCGCACAGAGTATGTGATATGCTTTTTTTGAAGGAATGTATGCTAAATGCGCAAAAATCAACTACGTAGGGTGGGTTCTCTCGCTTCCGTTTTGACGCCACGAACGCTATCCGAGACGGCACGAATTCCCTCCAAGTGATAGTGGACAACAGCGTCAATTTGACAGATATCTTACCTCGAAGTGGGGATTTCACTGTGTTTGGCGGTCTGTTTCGCGACTTGGGAGTAATTTCCATCAGGCGCAATACTCCAGTTCTGCATCCGTTCGACTTAGCGTCTCCAGCCGTAAAAATCATGCAGACCAATGCAATTTCTAGAGAGCTACTGGAGCTTGCTCAATTTAATACCTCGATCCTGCTCTCGTGTTTCGGGAAGCTTGAGGTACAGAAAGTCACCTTGCAAATTCAAATCACAGACCATAAGTCACATAAAGTAGCTTACAAAACGTTGAGTGTCAATATGAATACAGATTGTAAGTTTCTTAATTGTAAGCTCACTATTCAATCGCTAATTGAGAGCAAGGTGCAACTCCCACTAAAACATGGATTCCTTTCACCATTCAAAAACCGCGCTTGTGGGATGGACGTGTGGATCCCTACATGTACTTCGCGAGACTTTCAGTTATTTATCAGAATATCGTGGTTGACACCTACTCGGCACGTCTTGGTGTGCGGACCTACTTTTTGGATTCAGAACAAGGGTTCTATTTGAATGGGCGCGAGTATCCTCTCGACGGGGTGAATCTCCACCAAGACTGGCAGGACAAAGGGTGGGGTATTAGTGCGAATCACACTCGACGCAACTTTGAAATCATGGATGAGTTGAATATGACTGCTTTGAGGTATAATGCTCTGTATAGTCTTGTACAGTCTATGCATGTTTGAAGCTAAGTTTTGGGATTTGTAGGTGCGCGCATTATCAACACAGCGATTACACGTACCGACTTGCGGACCACTATGGGTTCGTTGTCTGGGCGGAAATTCCGAACCTCGACCTGAGTCCACGGGACCATGCGCTGCACGCCAATGCAGCAACGCAGTTACGTGAACTGATCCGCCAATCATATAATCATCCTGCCATCGTCTTTTGGTCCGTGGCAAACGAGCTTGGTGGCGATGTCGACAACGACCCGGTCTCCCTTGTCCAGGAACTTCACACAATTGCCAAAGAAGAAGACCCGTATAGATACACTGTTGAGTCTACCTTCTCCTGCCCTCTTTTTCACTCAATTAAACACCTTCCTTGAAAAGGTGATTGCCATCAGCCCGCGGAAGAATTTATCTGACCCCCTTCCCCAATCCGTCGATGCAGTCGCCATCAACGCCTACCACGGCTGGTACACCTGGTTCGGCCCGCACCCCAACAACACCGGCCCAGATATGGACCGATACCACGCCACATCCCCGCAAACTCCCTTCGGCATCGCCGAGTTTGGTGCAGGCAGCAGCATCCACTTTCACAGCGAGAACCCCGTGCGCATGGACCACACGGAGGAATACCAGTCCTGGCTGCATGAGCAGACGTGGGCGCAGTTGCGCGCGCGACGGTGGATCTGGTGGAAGACGGTGTGGAACTTTGCGGATTTTGCGAGCGACAAGAAGGCGGAGGGAGATACGGGGGGCCGGAATGATAAAGGGCTTGTTACGTATGATCGAAGCGTGAGAAAAGACGCCTTCTATTATTACAAGGCAATATGGAATTCGGAACCATTTGTGCACTTGTGTAGTGGGAGGTTTTTTGTGCGGGAGACGAAGGTAATTGCTGTGAAGGCTTATGCGGCAGGTGTTAGGTTTCTGGTGTTGTATGTGAATGGAGCCCAAGTTGCAGAGCCAATGGCGCTTCGAGAGGACCGAATTCATGTCTGGGATGGTGTAGTACTGGCGGAAGGCCAGAATTATGTGGAAGTTTTAACAAATGATGAAGCAGTTTTCAGTAGGGTGACTTGGACTTACTATGATTCGAACAGGCTGGAAATACCTTCAAGCTTATCTTTACAAAATTGAATAAAATCCTTATTTATCTCGTGCTTGTCTGTAAAAAGGAAGACTGACTGCGCCCAATCGACTTTTTGTGGCATTGGCCATGTCGATGTTGACGACGTCAAGACTCCGTCCTCCCTTCCAGAATTCTCAAACGTAACTAAGCTCAAGCATGACAGCCCCACTTCTTGTTATCACTGGAATACGTTGATGCTTGCATTCACACTGTCCTTTGGTACGACGACGGCCCAGGGCCGCTGCTTGAACATCGAAGCCGGTGAGCCACGAACTCAAAGAGGTGACCGACGGGTCACGTGCCACCTAAATAGGTCAATTCTGGAAGAAGCTCAAGGCTAAGTAGTTCTCGATCTCGTTTATCAAATTCAAGTCGTTTGATATCTTTTGATTTATTATGTGTAGCCACATGAAATCAAGCAAACTTGCGAATGACGGAGTCTGGGTCCTCCTGTTGTCGGGAGTGACGGGTCAGGGTTTATCGATTGGAAAAAGACGAACACCAACCTGGTATTGGTCTGCTGATAGCCACATCTTCTTGAAAGTGCTCAATGACGCAAGAATCGATCCTCCGATCCAAGTAGAATACTGTACCCAGACATTAACTAGCAAACTAGATAGGAGTAAAAACCAACCTTTCTCTCTGGCGGCGCCGAAATTTTGATCTTGACATCCTTCAGCGCAAGTTTCTTGACTTCATTCAATAATCGGTCCGGGAAGCCTTTGAGCATGGTAGTGCCTCCTGAAAGTACAATATTCGAGAACAGGGATTTGCGCAAATCCATGTCAGCCTTGTTGATGGCGTCCACCACAATTTGGTGCACACCAGGGGACTCAGATCCAATCAAATCAGGTGTAAATAGAATTTCGGGAGCGCGGAAGCGTTCAGGGCCGAGCTGATTTAATGTTGATCAGGTTGGATGTCAGCCGGCACATGGACAACAAAACGCGATACCTTGATCACGTTGCCGTCAGGCAAGACAAACTCCTCAAAGCGTCCGACACCTTCTTTTTCTTCGCGACCAGGGTTTCCGGCGACGTAGCAGCAGCCCTCCTTAACAACGCGGGCAACCTCCTTCTCCGCGCTTGTGCCCCACAGATTGACACCCGTTTTGCGCAAATGCAGCTGTAGCGCTTCTGTAATATCTCTTCCTGCGACGTCAATTCTGCGGATGGCGTGTGGGAGGGCGAACCCTTCGTATACGGGGACGGTATGTGTCACTCCATCTCCAGAGTCCAGAACGATACCAGTGGTTCGACCCGACGCATAACTAACGGCGCATTCAGGAAGGTAAGGAATTTGTCAAGTGGAGGGACTCACAGTGCCAGCACGGCCTGAATGGAGATGTACATGGCAGGCACATTAAACGTTTCAAAGAAAACCTCCGCCATGGTCTCCCGATTCTTACGCGGATTGAGGGGTGCCTCTGTGACGAGAATAGGGTGCTGGCGGGATGCGGATTCATTCAAGGGATGGCAGGACGAAGAATTAGACAGGTATTACCTCCTCCGAGAGAATCTTAAGCTCCTCAGTATAGACGTACTGCCACACCTTCTCGAGGTCACCCCAGTCAGTCACAATCCCATGCTCCATCGGATACTTGACTCGCAGAAGCCCGCGAAGCTCCTGAGCGCGCGAGCCAATGAAAGTGTCACCCTCTACGGCTCCGGCCATGATCCGCACGTGCTTCGGTCGTCCAACGCTTGATTCGGATGCATTGATGAGCATCGTCTTGTTGCCAGAAGAGAAGACGAGAGCGCTTACGCGGACGAGAAGAAGCATTTGGGGCTGTCATCCCCAGCGAAGCCCGCCTTCACGAATCCAGACCCCTGCGGTCACCAGTCTTGCATTCAGCACCAAACTACTGACTGCATCAGTAGGCACTCACATTGTCCATCACGACAGGCTGGTTGACCAGCACATCTGAGAAGTCCATCGTCGTTAAACAATTTGATCACTATTTCTGTGCCATGTCATTAGGGAATCGCAACCATAGCAAAAAAGTATCCGACGAGGTTTGATAAAACCTGTCCCAATAAAATCTTGCAGTGGTATCCCTGTTCATCTTGACAATTAGCTGCAATCCGATGAATCATTAATTGGCATCTTTTCCAGGAATATTAATCTGCGAGGAATCTAGAGAATGAAGAAAATTTGGGCGGGCCACAGTAAGCCCATACTAAAAATCTTATCCGAAAGAGGCTACTTGCGGAGAATAAGTGACTCTTTGAGGAGATGAATAGCATGGAATAAATGGAAGAAACCCGCAAGCAGACTCTTGCGGCGGCTGCGGATGCTCTCTAGTCAAGCGCGAAGGTATGTCATCCGACTTCATACAATTGACCATTTTTCAACTTCCATTTCTCAACAGGAAGGGCAAGTTTTGGAAAGTATGTTGTGGAGCCATTCTTCCATCAAGAAAAGCTAAACCTGATGCGCGAAATGGCTCTCACAGGTCTTTGTGACGTAAGTTGGTCTAGTAGTGGGAGATGATGAAAGAGTTTCTTTTCGGTTTCAATGGAAGATTACTACCTTTCTTCGTGTCAATTTGATGTAAAATTGTGCTGGGAACGGATTGGACTACATGTGGTTCAGGCCGACTGACACAAACACCCGCTTTTCAAGAAATGGAGAACCACCAGTAAGACGACCGAGCTGCAACCTCTCTATTACTCCTCGCGAGATCTAAACAGGAACGACCACAGGATTACATTAATCCATGGATAATACAAAAAGAACGGAGTAAATATTGACGTAGTTACGACATTGCAAACCATCATCCGGCATCATTGCTTGTGATTTATATGACTTTTTTTGAGGCTATGGGACTTAGACTCGTCACCCCAAGAGATGTCGCCTTCGGCAGAATCAATGTATGCAATGATTATGAATACAGTGATAATGAATAAAAACGGCATCCCCTCGCGTAATATTAAATGGCTTGTGCATGGGTTTCAAAAACCAACTGGCGGGTTCAGAAAATTTGGGGGTTGGATGCGTGGCGGGTTTCACTCGGAGGAGAACTTGACGCAACCAACCCGATGATGCTGCATGTGCACGCTGCCGCATTGTCTCGTAATTTCAGATTTCGGCGCCTGATTGTCTCCCTTCTTTTGGTAGTCAGCCTCACCGTCACGCTTTGGAATATGAATCGGCCACATTCGGCCTCATCCTCTTCCCACCTCAAGCCGATACCCATTTTGGAACCGCCTGCTGCATTTTTGACCGATTTGGGAAAGAATGTATCGGCATCTGATCCTGCAAAATCAATCAAACCCCATAAACCCCTCCAACCTGATTGTCAAGCATTTTTGACCCATTCACAAAGCCCTGGCACGCACATGATCAGCGTCGGAGGCCTTCCGCTCAAACACAGCCCAGAACGCGTCGCGTCCATCCCGAACAGAATCAGCTTCATCCATTTCAATCCCCACTTCAAAAACCCTCGTTATCTTTGTTCTATTGAAAGTGCCTCGCGACAGAATCCAAACCACAATATCACAATTTTTGCTAGAAACGTGTCCGACTTTGAGAAAGCATTGAAATCGATCCCCATCTCCGCCTCCGCTGCCGAAAAGATTTCAGTACTCACCCTGGACTGGCTGGATATGTTTCTCGATACCCCTTTAGAGTCATGGTTCCTGAACGGAACGCACCTACAGTCCAGATGGGTCGACCAGAATCTCGGCAACGCGTTTCGGCTCGCGCTTCTTTGGAAACTTGGGGGAGTATATTTGGATCTCGACATCATCAGTCTCAACCCGCTGGGAGGGCTCGGCAGGACGCTGGCAAAGCAAACGGGGCCGAGTATTGTGAACAATGCATTCTTCAGCTTGGAACGTCATGACCCCTTCGAATGGGAGATGATGAAGGAATTTGTTTCTGGCTTTAATGGCACGGTGTGGGGACGCAATGGACCTCGCATGGTTGAAAGGTAAGTCATTTGGTAAAGTAAAGGATTGTAAATAACTTCAGAATCTATCTAGAACCTACCAAAGAATATGCAAAGCTGCCTCGAAGCCTGCTGAATGCAATTTGGACATCGCGCTGCCACGCGTATTTTTCCCTTTCTCATTTGGAGCCAGGCACAAGTTTAGGCACAATTGGAGAAAGCGCTGCAACATTATGAAGGCAATTTCTGAGCAGTTGAGCAATTTCCTTGTGGTGGGTTGCAGCACTATTTTTGATCATCCACTTCCCTCAGTTCTATTGGAGTTCATTGGTGGAACAAAGGAATGAAGGGGCAGACCGTGACGACTGAAAGCATACTCGAAGTCATCATGCAATCTCATTGTCCAGGAGTGTACCATGCGTTCGGTGCAAAAGGGTTAGGATTTTTCAGCTCTGGGGATATTAAAGAAGGAAGAGAGAAAGAGTGGATAGGATATGAGGAGACAGATGGATTTTAATTTCTTGTCGAAAGTAGAAATGTAAATTAAAAACGATTGGAATTTTTTTTTGAGATTTTCGATACTTTCAATTTTGAGCATGACTAACGTGCTCTCCATGAAGCGACGCAGGAGATGCGCTGAGTGGATGTATGACAGCAGAAGTTTAGACTACGCCTATCGTGCCAAAATCATGATCAGCCGTGCCTTCGTAACTCTACAAGCCAATGACCATGATACAAGATTCCCATCCCATGGGCAATCGGAAGGCTACATACCGCCGTGAAGCTCATAGTGGCTTGTGAATGCGGTCTTGCGTGAACCTTCAATTAGTAAACTATGCCAAGGGTTTATTTGTCAGGAGAAATCACTTTTGCTTGAAACGATATCTGTCTGGCTGACAATACTAGCTCCATATCTCCCGTGACGAGACTATCTGCAACGCAGCTGTATGTTGTTATGCGTATATTCAGTACCCCTTCATCACCACGAATTTCATTATCAATCCAATAATGAGATCGATGGGACAAAAAGGGGGTTGCTGGACCAGGAGCGCTCCATCAGCTAATTCCCAAAAGCTCCACCTCAAAGAGCAACGGGCTATTCGCCGGAATTAGGTTCGCAAAGCCCCTATCACCATACGCGTGGTCCGCCGAGATGCGAAGAATGGCCTTGGATCCCAGCGACAGCAGGGGGATGCCCTTGTCCCAGCCTTGTTGTGTGACGCGCGTTATCAGCTTAAGGAAACTCGACCATGATTTTGCATATCCAAACCTTGGATCACTTGTCCCACGCCAATGATGGTTTCAAAGGGCGCGCCTCGGTCAACGGATGAATCAAACTTCTTCCCGTTCGTAAGCTAGGCGAGGTCGAAGAGAATTAAGCATCGTTCCATCGTTGTGAAAGTTGACTGCATTCAGCTAATGATTACCTTGCCAGTGTCTATGAGCAAGACAGGTTATAATTGGAACGACTGTCAGAGGGCGATGAACTCACAATGAATCTTGACCTTGTCCCCAACCTTGGGAAACGTCTTTCCATCGCCCTCTTTTGTCACCTCTACATCCACTCCTGACTTGGGAAAGTCATGCACAACGGGTGGTGCGATCGAGACTGGGGCGGGTTGTTGCTCAGGATTGGCCTTGTTCACGATGGGCGGCTCTGGTCGAGGCTTGGTGGGCACAGCGGGAGTTGCACGTGAAATGGACAGGAAACCCAGAGAGTAGATCAGGATGGCGCAGGCAACCGCGATGAGCAACAAGCGAGGGAGTGGGATCGCCATTTCAAAGGTCTTTCTTTATAAAGCAAGGCACCTACGTTCCTCTTACCTCAATGAAATATAAAATGTCCTTGTTTTACCTCCCCGTTCCCTTATTCTTGGATCGATTGTATGCCAACGCAGGATCCACGCCCTTGACCCCCTCTGGTACCACGCCCAATGGCGCGTCCATACTAGCCCCCAAGTCTGCCACATCAAACGCGGAACCGCCAAACAGAACGGGACAGTTGGATTCAAGCAAGACGTGCAGCGCAGTACGCGTGTTGACCTGATGTCCAGCGATGCGCTTGTTCCACCAATGAATGCCGATGGACCTATTTTTGCGGAAAGATATATTCAATGGATGCATGCAAGAAGAGCGGCGGATGAGAACACACTCTTGCGTCATGCGCTGCATCCAGTCGCAGCTATCCTCGAATGCCGCGAAAAGCTTCTCACGCTGCTCGTATTGCACGGGGAAGAACTTTTCAGGTGGAAGAACAATTAAACCATCGCACATGGCATGCGCCTGAGCCAGTTCCTTGCCGCAATACTTGTTGTACGTCCTGCATTTGTTTAGTAGGATTGAGCATCCCGAATGCACCCGCGTACCCCAAAATCGTGGGAAACAAAGCTAGTTACCGCGTCACCATCCTCGGTCCATTTCTCGCCCAAATATGCCCCTTGTATCCATCCACAAACTCTTCCATCATGGCCCACAAGAACGCATCTCCCTTTGGAAACCACAACACGGCATTATTGAACCACTTTTTATCCTGCATCCCCACCCCTCTGCGACCCGCAAGCTCTTCCAACGGATTCACACTCACAAGATCCAAATCGAGGTAGGTTCCGCCCCGCTTCCACAAGACGGCCATACGCGCCGCGTTTCCCAGGTTCTGGTCGACCCAACTGCTGTCACTGTATGCCCCGCCCTCATACCACGCCTGCAGCGGCGTGCCGCGAAAAGCGGCCGCCCAATCGAGGACTTCGAGGCGCAGGCGCGTGCGGTCTCGCGAGTGCAATGCGTCCATCCAGGCGCGCATGCCCGATGCGAGAGAGTGGGGATCCGCGGCCAGGAGTGTGAGCTCGTGACGCGGGTTTTGTCGGAGGGCGCTTTCGAGGGCGCAGAGGTAGCGCGGGTGCGTGAGGTTGCGCGTGTAGTGAAGAAAGAAGATGGTTTCAGGAAGGTACTGGTCTGGTTGGGAGGGCTGTGACTGTGGCGGTGGGGACGCGGCGTGATGGAGGAACGCCGAACATGCGTCTGGGAGATTCCTGGGTGGTGCAGGAGGGGGAGGGATGGGGATGGGGACGAGGGGCTTGTTGTCTGCAGGGTTGTATGGTTTCTTGGAAGGGGAGGCGGGCCGTGGGAGGGGTAGGGGCACCGTTGCCGGTATCTGTGCCAGGGACTTGCTGTCCACTGCTCTGCTGTCGACCACATTTTCCACTTTGCCAACCTGGACGGGAGCGGGCAGGATGCGCATGTTGTCAACTTCGTTCAAGGCGACCGGAGAAGATTCCCAGCGGTGCCGGACCACCCCAAGCGTGGGCGATCGTGCCTCTCGCGCCAGAGCCAGCAGCCAAACAGAGTACAGAGCAGCGCATCCCGCAGCAGCGGCAACAGCAAGGCGCGGGTACCGCACCGCAACAATCTTCATCAGGACGTTCTTCTGCTCGGGTCGACCCGCTTTTCGGACATGGGGTCTGTCTGCACTCTGCCCCGCATCCACACAACCAAGCACATCAGAACAACTCCGTCTTATTTCATGTACACATGTCCACCCGTACCAGTAAATTAATTTCCCACGAAAGTAAATGAAGCAAGTAAACAGATGAGTAGCGCACAGCCCAGCTCCGATTCCAGATGGGCGGGACAGTGTGCCTTCAGGACTACCGTCAGCACGGTGACATAAGCCATGGCCTCCGCAGTCTTGGCGCGTCGTCGCGGCCACCCATGCGTGCAAACGGACCTGTCCGTCTGAGCCGAGAAGAAAATAAAAATAAAAATAACATAAAAATCAAAATTACACAGCAGAAAAAGGGGGCGTGCGCCGTTCAGTGTGTGTGTGTGTGGTGTAAATTGGCGTTCGTAGGGAGCAGTGCCTTGGTTGTTCCGTTTCAGGCCGCGGACTTGCAAATGACGAGACACACCGCTATTATTCATGCTCGACTTCCTCAACACGGTGAAGCACAGGATCGCGGATGCCACGGGCATCCACGGCCAACACACGCAAGACATGGCCCAGCAGCTTGCCGCGCTAGAGCTGACGGAGGATCAGGATTACGTTCTGCAGGTTTGCCCGCGCGAAGGCACATGCATCCCCACTCCGGTGCTGACGCACGCCAACCCCTACAGCCATTGGACGCTGTTCTCTTTGCAGGAGGAGACCCCGTCGCTAAGTTCATCAAAAAGATTGAGCTTCATGAAGTGGTCCCACGCATAAGCTCCCCGTTTCATGGTTCGTCGAGATCTGCACCCTTTGATAAAGTCCACGGCCACTGACCATACCCGCCATGTACAGAGCTTTGGACACATGCAGGTATCCTCGTCAACAAGGAAGTCTTGCCGCTCGATTTCCTTGAAGGTGAGTTGTGGGTCTACGACACCCCCATGACTAATCAGCAACAGATGGGAAAATGTACCTTTACGAAAGCGTTTTTAGCGGCGAAGTGGCTGGATATGTGTATTCACGCGTGCTGCCCCTTGACCATGCCGTCGCGAAAGGCGGGTTCCATCTGGGCCCTCAGATTCGTGACTTTGCCGCTGTCGTTGCAGAGGTGCACCGCGCTTTTTCATTACATAGTACATGTCTCACAGGCGTCACGTTGTAGGGTGATTCGGACGTGGGGATTGCGCCTCTGAGTCTAGAGCAGCGCCGTTTTATGCAAAACAAGTTGAAGGAGAATCCCCACCTGATTTTAGACTTGTATAAGCAGTATCATGAGTTTGGATGTGAGTTCCACTACATGATATATTGTTGGGAGAAGCGAGGAGAACGTATTGTGATATTCCGAGCTCGTACATGGATGTCATCATAGCATCATACCAATCACGCACATATGCAGATCCCATCACCAATATTCTTCCCGTGATTGCGTCTGCCTCTCAAAACCTGTACAAGGATCTCGAGTATTTCAACAAAATCAGCACCGAATTCTTTCCCGGCCATCACGAAAAAAAGACAACCGTGTTCTGTTCGGAGCTTGTTAGCATCATTTATAAGTCCCTTGGCCTTCCTTCCTTCACGAACGCAAGCCCTGACACCTTCACACCACTTGCTGTTGAGGTTCAGCCTGAGTTTGGCAATATTATTTTCTATGCCAAAGAGGGTAAGGTGCAACGTCTCGTAGCGCCTCACGACCGCATCACCACCAAGAAACAGTTGAGTCCCCGCCACCCTTCACATTTCTGCAACCTCCTAATCACCACTCCCGTAGCATCACAAAATCGCAACAAATCATCAACAGCTCAGCTATTCGCCACCACTGGCAATCCATGCCTCCTTCCGGAGGCATCCCTGCCACTGCCGTCCCAGTCGGCCACGACGCGCGCGGCGAGCCGCTTTACGTCGCACGCGCCAAGATCGGCAAGGGGTTCCACCTGGGTCGAATGGGCGCCGAGGATGCCGCGCCACGCGTGACCTACTTTGACCGCGAGGTACCCGTACGCTTCGGACACGAGGTGCTCGTTTCGCTCGAAGGGTTGGAGTTTGTGGACGTAACGGTAGCAGGGACGATTCCAGAGGGAGCCGTCGCGGTAGGTTTGGAAGATGACGGAGAGACTCCGCTTTATTTGGTCCGTGGGGTGGTGGGAGAGAGCAAGGGGTTGCTTGGGGTCGGGGGCCATAAGGGTGAGTTGGTTCCTGGAGTGATTGCCGGCAACTTGAAGCGTGCAAGAATTGGGCACGAAGGAGTGGAGGTGCAGGTTGATAAATACCAAGTCTTGGTACGCAAGTGATGTTTCAGGGACAGCAGTTTTCATTTGCTTATTTTGTTTTATCGCTTTACATGAGACTCTTGGTCATGTTTTTCCAAAAAAATGTAGTGATGGAAAATAAACACAAGACCCTCCATAGCAACCAATCACCTGAACAGCTGAAAGAATGAGATAATCAGGAAGAGGTGCCTGTTACCCACACTCTCCCAATACCTCGCACTGATACTGACATCTGAGAAAAGTACGAGGATGCTAACCACCCAACATGAACCTGCACCACAGAGTTGAAAGTGTTCATGAAGTCCAGTTGAACAAATGATGCAGATATCATTCCTACAAGCTTCCAGAAGGCAGTGGTGGAACAGCTTCCACTGCCTTTCACAATTCTTCCACAATCTTGGTTCACCCAAAATCACGGCCGATCACACTTTTGGTCACCTTCGGCTCAAACAACAATGACCAAGCAGGTGCCCAATCAAAAATAATATATGTACCCTCATTCAAAGTTGGCCTCGTGACTATTCGAATCTGAGACCAATCCTGGCCAACTAAGCCTCAAAAGCCATGAAGTCCATGGCTTGACTACAACAATACAATGCCCATAAAGAATCATGTTACCCCCAACATTTTCTGAACTGCCCCTGCTGACTCAGCTAACTGACCATACTGCTTACAAATCCTGATCTGTGTGGTAAATGTTGATTGAAACCTGGTTCAAGTGGTGTCTGTTGACAACTTTGATCTCTATGACAAGTGCACCAAGACATGCAAGGGCTCACTCACTGGTGTAGGTCAATGGGCAAATGGTACAATGGCTATCTATTGGTTGAGGTGATAAATCATGTGTCTGATATCAGCTCCCTGTACTTTACTCCAAATTAGATTTCTGGCAAGAATTTTGTAGCAGTTCTTTGATTCCATAGAAACTAAATTGGACTAACACCAAGGAAATAATTAATAAGAGCAACACTCTAAGCAGAATTGTCCCAGGAACCAATAGAAGTAAACTAAGAAGAGTATTTCTTAGAGTGCATGGCGTCCTGGACAATTCCTATGATATAAAGCAATGAATGACATTGAGGATCATAAAAATATTCAAGCACCTGATTGAACTTCTCATAGAATTTTTTTTCAAGAGGCTCGAAGTTTGCACAATAAAAAAGCTGGGTTCCGGCAAATGACACACTTATCAACAATTTAGCGCAGAATCAGTAGATACCTAATTCAAAAAGACATGCATTTTGGCAAGCAGGAATCTGAAACACGAACCAACAACAACACTGCATTTTCTCCATGAAATCACACTGCTGACATTGTCACTGACAATTATCATCGACAAAGCGCACGACACAGGCCCATGTTTGGGTCCATCGCGGCAGGAGTAGGAGCCGCTGAAGAATCAGCCCAAAATTCGCGGCGAGCAACCCATTCGAGCAGACGTGCAACAACCGAACTTTCTGATGTGCAAGACGTCATGGAGCAGCATTCTCGAGCAGCCTCAAATCACAATTTCGAGTTTACATCAGTCGAAGATGGGGATGTCAATCATGGTCGTCTCCGTTTTATACCAGAAAGTCCGTTGCGTGAGGTTGTCATTTCGTCAGACACGCTCAATTCAAACGCGAAGTCAAAGGCAACACAATATATGCCTCAAAGCGACAGAATGGAATACTCGAAACCTGCAATCATTGAGAGAGTCGTCAATGGGTCGCAACCGCTTGGGAACATAGAATCCGTCGACAAACTCACATTTCTTGAATCACTCATAAAAGAACTCCTTCAAGACACAAAGAAAATGAGACCCTGGAGGGCTTACTTGTCATTTCTACATAAGTCCGGTGTTTTGGCACCGTTTAAGTTGATAGACATGCCTGTGGTTGAGTCAGTGTACGCTTCATTAAGCTCAGAAGAGAAAGTACGCATGATAGCCATTGGTCTATCTTCACCTTTTTCACTCATGAAATTATTGATTCACTCAAAGATGCTCAACACCTTTTTCATCACCGCCTTGTTGATATCAATCTTGTTATTGTGCATTGAGACAGATGCACATATTCACGCCAAAGGATTTTCCCTTATCTTTTTCCTGGAACTATTTTGCATGGTGATTTTCGTCATTGAGATAGTGTTACAGTACTCATGCTTGCATACATACTTGCCAAGCCGGATTGTATCGCGAGGAACACCTTGGTTTCTCAAAAGGAAGCATCGCTTTCTAGTCGTGATCTGGGTTGCTTTTGGGAACGCGGAAAGCGCGGAAAAAGTTTCTTCGACGCATTGCCCAGCCATTATTGAGACGAGAGACAACGATCATGGTTCAAATGCAAATTTACGTCACAAGGATGAGTCGGATGCGGTAGCAGCCTTGGACTCTGAGGCATCCCGCTGGGGGTGGCTCGTTCTCGACCTTATTGCCACAGCTCCGTTTTTCATTGAAGTTTCAATCGCTGCTGCAAAAGCATCGATTGGATCCGTCGGAGACTTTGAATCCACGTTTTTGGATGAAATGTATGCATGGAACGGAACGTGGGACGGATGGAGGTTGTTCAGGCTAATTCGGGTCCTGCGACTATTCAAAATGGGGGAAAAAAGTGATCGAGTAAGCTATTTCTACCCGAGGGTTGTCACTAAATAGAATGGAATAGGTTCGCATCATATGGAGAGCAATTCGCACAAGCTCAGACGGCATTTGGCTCCTCTTTTCCATTGTACCACTGTTTGTGCTTTTGTTCTCATTCTTTTTATTCTACGCTGAGATGGCTGGTGGATATATTGAAGGCGATGTGTGGTACTATTCTGATGGAACACGGTCTCCTTTTCAGTCTGTGGCAGATTGTGTGAGTTTTTCACTCCATGCACTTCGTGGAACTGACATGTTAGAACCAGTTCTGGCTGCTCATCGTGACAATGACGACGGTGGGCTATGGAGATGTTGTACCCATCACCCTTCAGGGGAAGCTTGTCATGTCAAGCGTTATGTGAGCCTTTCCACTCCGCTCGGCAAATAGATACTAACCATGAACACAATCAAGGATCCTCTCTCTGTTTATCATCGCCTTTCCTCTCTGTATGATCACGATGCAGTACTCGCAATGTGCGCGCGATTTTGCAGACGAGAAGGCCACACATGCAAAGACCGCCAAAAGACTACGGGCGAGATTCCAAAGGGCGCGTTTGGAGCGTTTACAATCACTGATTGTTGAGGGGGCTGAAACAGGGAGGAGAAAAAAGCCGCCGATCAGTATGATGCGGTCCAAAAGTGCTGGTAACCTGATGGTAGGAATAAAATAAAGGTACTACCCTTTGAGAAATTCTTCGCTGTAGTGACTTGAATGCTCCGCGTTTATGCCTCTCTTCATTATAAAGCCCCTGTCAAACCAATCCTTGCCGAAAATGGCGTTGTAAGCGAGATCCGTGGCCACGAAAGGCTATTGAACGTTGTAGTCGTGGATGCGAAAGTGAATCGGCTGAAGAGAAAATCCTTTGATGAAGTCGCGGAGACTGATGAAGGATCAGGAATTTTGCAAGATGCCGACAAGTGTGGCTGCAAATTTTCAATCGATGCAGCTGGAAGTGGCACCATCATCCAGAAGAATGCGAGCGCGCTTTCTTTTGATGCAACCGTAATGACCACGAGCTCTAGAGGGGCTGCTGGAACAGTTGCTGAGCCGACGTGATGCAGCTGAAGAATGTAAACCGAGAAAGAACCAGAGATAGTTGCATCCGTTGAAGAAACCGATGCGGAATAAGCCGGTATAGAAGAGGAGGCGGTAAAAGAAGCTGAAGAAGCTGCAGAATCAATCAGAACTTTCGTTCTTGCTGTCGCAAGGCGTCTGTGGCGGCTGGCTTTTTAACTTTAGTGCTGCGCTACGGCTTTTCGCTGCCGTCGACATTGTTGATTTTGCCCGGGCTTGTGGCACTTGTTGGGTGGTTGCAGTTGTTGTAGTCGTGCTCTTTGGAGCGGCAAAAAGTGCACCAACCGGTTTTCTCGCAGATTTCCTTTCTTCTGCCAGTAGCTTGGTTAAAGAGGGTTGGCTGTTGTTGTTGCCGAATTCCATTGGAGTAGGGACGTCAGTGGTCTGAAAGCTCCCAATTCAGGCCTTTCTACTCTCCCCTTATATTCTGATCCAAAAATCAGGGAAAATTCACGAACTTCATTGTTCAGAGCTGGTATCAACTATCAGACAATTGAAGAGCTGATGGGTGCCGGTGCCATGAAGGGTAAACTGATAACGCACCATTCTGCGATGTCAGACATACGTCCAGTTGACAAGCTTGAAGTCGCTGCCTATAGCAGGTTGATTTTATCCGATAATAATTTAGACACATCAGTTATAGAAGAGTTCGTTGGTTCAGTCACGTCATTTGAATTATGCCAGGGTCGAACACGCTTCATAGCGATTATTCTGGATTCATTTCTTGTCAGCAAAAACATTTAGCTTGCTATGCATGGGGTTGTCTCTGGTTTTTTAAACATCGATGGCGCCTTGTTTCCACTGAAATTCTTTCAACGAGACCTCAACGAAGAACGGACGAGCTTTACAAAAGTTCTGGGCGGAGATACACTTGGGCAGATAGTACGGGATGTTATTATTTAGTACATGATGAATGGGAGGGCTATCGTACACATGACGGGACAACTGGCCTCAGATGCTGTTCGGTACGTGTTTGGCTTTTATAGAATTGACTAAGGAGCTATGATTGCGATCGAAATGACAGATGTTGCTATTATTGAATGTTTGCGTGACTTGGTTCCATTTGCGGATCTAGTCGAAGTATTGGTATCTCAACTGCTGCGTTATCCAAGGCCGCAGATGGTTGGCTTCATGCTGGAGCACCTCATTGCGTTTGTCGCGAATCTTCATCCACAATCAAGAAGTCCAATCAAGACATTTGCAGAACAATGTTGGAGTACTTGGTGGCCAGCCAAGCACAGTATCATGTTGTTTCTTTCCGGACCACTGCTGTTGAGCAGATATCCACTATGAGGATTGCAACATCCTCTTCATTATTCAAGTTAAATTTGTCCGGCAGTCGATGTCAGCGGAGACTGGGCCTAGTGAGTCTGGGTAGCTGGTACTACGAACACTATCCACCACAAGGCAGCGTACTCCCCCCTGACCGTCTGCGGCCCCTGCACCACCCCTTCTTCCTGGCGGGACGGAGGCTAAGGAAGACAAAATCACGAAGCAGGAACGTGTGGATGCTTGCCACACGAAGGACCCCAGTATTTCTACTGGAACCGGAAAACACGTTCTGTTCTCCGAGGATTTGAGACCCGAAGGGGTGAATTACTTCAAGTGCTGAACGAAATGCCATACAAGCGACTGGTTTTTCTGCACGCAAACACAAGCACGACTGTTGGTATGGACAGTGTGATTTAGCAAGCTACAGATCCAAACTTTTTTGACGACGTGAGTAGTGGAATTTGGGCTTGTCGAACTAAATTAGGTATTGTGTGATTCAGGAAAATAATTTGTATTATTGCATACTCATTGCTTTTGAATGAATTTTGTAGGGATTCAGCCTTTGCAATTTTCTTGACAGAATTATTGTGAGATAAAAAATTTATCAGTTCTTACCATCTTACATTTATTATCTAGATCTATTATATTATTAGAATATCACAATAAATTTCATCTTTTTATAAGTATTTTATCTCCTTTTATAAGTAGAATTTTAATTTAGAATCCATTTGTATCTAATAACAATCTAAATGGGCAGTTCAAGAGCTGTTTTAGGTGCATGCTGGCGTAGCATTTCACAAACACAACACACGCTCATTTAACCTTAAATTATCTCAAGACTACTTTGAACTGTGTGTATGTATTTTTGCGCTTGGTGTCACTAGCGGAAGCTTTACAGTGCCCAAGAGCATCTCCGTCGCTGAAGAATGCATCCTGACAGGTCGTCAAACAAGGTAAAAAAAATTAAACATTCCGAATCAAATTCCTTTATCGAAGATCAGAAACAATTTAGGTCTTTTAAGAATGAGGTCAATTGAAAGCGGTACCGATGAGGTAAATGAGATCAGTGATAGAATAATCAGGAAATCAGAGCTCCGCATGGCTACCAACTTTGAGAAAATCGGGATGAGGCTCGCCATTGATCCAGCTAAAATAATGCGTGTGCGACTCGACGCTCCCAATCGGTTCCAGCGTGTTCTGACAAATGGTGTCCTCGCCATCGTGCTCCTCCGAATCATCACAACTCTGTAAGGTTCCATCGAGTTTGATCCAGTACTCCCCCATAACATGGCGGAACCCCCACGACTGCAGCCCAAAGTGCGGGATCGGGTCGCCGTAGTTCACCACGCGCGTGACCTCCTTCAAGTGGAGCTTCTGCACAAACTTGCGGAAGGCGCGGTTGCCCACGCGCGGCTGTCCTTGGGTAAAGACCCGCACCTTCGGGCCTGGGAACAGGCCCTCGTGCACGAGGTCGGTGGCGCCGAGAAGCGCGACTGCTCCGCCCAGCGAGTGGCCGACAAAAGTCACGTCATAGGTGGGGAACTTGATGGTGAGTTTGTGCAGGATGGGGACGAGGTTCGCCTTGAGGAGACTCCACTCTCCTTGGAATCCGCTGTGGACGAGGATTTCGCCGTCGTCCACGCGAATCCAATCGACCATGTATTGCAACACATTCTGCAGCAGCAGATCGGCTCGTTCCAGGAGGCTTCTCTGCCTGGCAACGTGGGATTCGATTGCATGTGACAATTGTGTTGAGTTGGGTAGAAAATCGGTTGATCCAATTGCGAGGTCTGACAACCAGTCACCAACGCTGTTGGAGCCCGAAATGGTCACAATGATCTGCTTGAGCTGATGCGAGACGGTAACATATGACTGATGCATAAAGAGGGTGCCGGGGGCAGCCTCAATAACTGTGGTTTGGTCTTTTGCCACATGGCTCACGAGATGGTGAGAGCATTGCTCGCATGCCCAAGAAGTGATGTTGTCTGGGTGTTCATATGCAATCCGTGCAAATCTTGTGTACATCTAGAGGAAAGTGTTGAGACATACGACACCAGTCTGCTGTTGAGTCCAGAGCTGACTAAAGTTACCTTGAGGCGATCAATGGTCTCCTCTGGAACAGACCAATCCATTGATGAGAAAGCTGGCTGAATGAGGCCCAACAGCAGGACTAGAAGCAATGCAAGAGACCGCATTGCGCTTTGGAATGAACTTACAGCTGTTATTTTTCAGCTCCAGACACAGTCAACGTTAAAACCAAGCATGCCGTCCCACTTTCCTCATCAAAAATCATTTATTGCAAATCTGCCATGAAAGTACAGCAAAAGAGAATATTCGCATCAAACCAGCTTGGCAAAGTCATTGTTGCCCAGCTTTGATTTGTTGACCAACACCTTCTGGGTCACGTCCATGAACACACCCTCCGAGCCGTACTTCTTGCGCGCGTTCTTGTAGAGTGTCATGTCAAACATCTCGTGGAACTCCTCGGGCGTCATTTCGGAGATGGCATACATGGCCTTGAGAAGAACCATTTAGTCAGTGCGGTGTCCGCC
>MU614607.1:0-16432 GCA_025201725.1 Chytriomyces sp. MP71
TATGTCATACTCAATTCTACAGTCATTTGCTTTGCTTGTTATGGCGTCGTTTAAAATCCTCTCGTGAACGACAGAGTCTTCTTTGTCCTTCGAAAGGGTTCTGCGTTTGCGCCACCATCTCCCATGATGACAAAAACAAACTGGACAACGAAACATTTTTGAAATGGAGGTGATTTCAGCTACACAATCCTCAGCCTTAAAACGAGGAAACCATCCGCTTCCGAGTTGTCTGCGACACACAATGGCAAGCACCCGCGCGATCCATAAGCCATCATCCTGCACGAAAAAGCGTGTAAGTTTCGCACTTTCGGATCCTGGACAGACGACCAAGAAGCCCCGGAAGCACAAAAGAGTGTTCGTGCTTGGTGGGGAGGAACTGCCAGAGTGTTGTGGATGCGGGGCGTTGGAGTGGGACTCGGATGAAGAGTGCTTTGGACGAAAAGCAGCGGAGTGACAGTGGCCATTTTTCTTCACTTAAGCGCCAGATGATAGATCAAATAGAGGTTAGTGAGTCAAAAGGCCATCGTTACATGCGTCTGACCATACATTTTAATCTGGGATATACAGCTTGGTCATTTGGACTCCGTGTTGTTGGGCCTTTGGACTTGATACCGAGTCCTTGCGAGGTCTTGTAAACGCATCAACATCATCAGTTTTGTCACTCTGTCGCCCCGTAACCCTTTCTTGATTGATGTGCCCCCATAGGCCCTTGTTCGAGCCGCCTCCTCTGTTTGTCCCATGCAAAATGTAGCGAATGAATGAAATTAGCTGAAGCAAATCGCGCATTGGGGTTACTATGTGTTCCACACACAATTCAAGAGCCGCGTAAAAGGCGGGTTGGATTACTAGCAAAACGATGCTTAAGCTTGAATGATTCAGACTGTCTTGCTTTCGAACTTGGGGAGGTTGCCGGTCCAGTTGGATAGCCAGGCAGGGAAACGGATGACGAGGGAAGGAAGGATGCTTGGGTTATCGCGTCCTTGGGACCGAATCGTGGAAATGGGTGGCGCCCCTTCGGCCCGGCTTCCTCCATTTCTTCCCAGGAATCCAGATGCTCAACAAGAAGGACCAGAAGATCTTTCACGCCCACAACGCTGCGGCAGCGCTTGCGCAGGATAAGAAGTACCGGGACGCCTGCGACAAGTACCGCGACGTCTTCAAGCTGTGCAAGAAGGACTCGAGCGAGTACAAATGGTTCTCGTTGCTCGCCATGTACTCGCTGCTCGCCCAGCACAAGGTAGCGTGGTCTCTAACTGCAACAGGGAGCAGGCGGCAGAAGCAGCGGTTTGCTGACCCAGACTCGCTCCCTGCTTGAAATAGGAAGTTCCCTGGACTGATGAGGACGAGGCGTTCTTCACCAAAGTGGCTGGAGACAAGAAGGAGCCCGCCGTGATCCGCGCTCAAGCCGAGTTTACGATCGGACGCAGCTTGGTGCTCGCGAGCGACCGTGATGCCGCCGAGAAGCACTTCGTGCAGGTGATTTCCCTGTACGAGGGCATGAAGGCCGCAGACTTGAAGCAGAAGCTCATGATGGGTGGCGATCAAAGGGGCCCTACTTTCATTACTGTTAGCGCGTACAAGGTGGGGCGGGTCGACTTTAAATTGGTCATGTCAGGTTTCCCCAATAACCGCTTCCCATCCCTGGCCAGAACGACAAGGAAGGAGTTTACAACCAGGCCATTCAGTCATTGAATATGATCAACGCGGCTTGGAATGAAAGTGGAAAAGTCAAGATCAAGAAGCCTCGCCGTGCCTCTTCACGTAGCCGGTCCGCCTCCGCGGCCAAGCTTGTAGAATCGGAGAACGAGAACGATGACGTGATCTCGCGTACTGTCAACGCGGCAAAGAAGGACAATATGAGCTTTTATCTGTCGGCAGGGGTTGTTGCTGTCGCTATTGTTGCGTATCTCTATGTCTCCACCAACTACTACTGATTCTCTATTTGGTATTTATGATAAGTGATTGGTTTGTTATTGCTTGCCTTTGTTCGTTTTTTTCGTTTCAGAGGGCTGTAGGCTTTCATGCCGGACAGGTCTTTAGTGACATACTTGCGACGGTAAATAGATTTTTTTCGTCAGCATGTAACCAAAGTAGCGCACTTAATGGGAGGATTGAGAATAAGTGGAAATCAACACGAAAAACGACGTCTAAAGCGGAACCAAACACCAAGGCCTTTACAAAACACTACTGGCCGCGATTCTTGAGTTCCTCATCAATATCCATGGCGTTTCCAACGTAGTCGTCTACATCCTTCGGGACATGACCTACTTGGTCTCTTGACGGCCCCGTCAGCCTGGTTACAAAGCTTTACCAATGAAAAACTCGGCCCGAAACGTACCCGTTCGGTTTTGGCACATGTCCCGCCTGAGCCAGCGCGTGGTTCCGCTGGTTCCTGTAATCAGTCACCTCTTGAGCAATAGCCTCTGCAATTCCAATGTGCGAGAAATGTAAATAGCATTCATGAATAGGTCAAGAGAAGGTCGCAACTCTTTATGTCCTCGATTGTGTCAAGGCTCTCGAATCCGAAATCAAACGTTAGCGGGTGGGTAGGCTCGTCGCTGATGTCGTGGTAAGCCTCGAGGTATGGATGCTCGAGGGCTTGTTCGACTGTGAAACGCGCATGCGGATCGAAAGTGAGGAGCTTTTCAAGGAGGTCAAGGGCTTGTTGGCCTCGTTATTCATAGTCGAGAACGAGAATGAGAAGCTTACCAACGGCGCTCGCTTTTGGAAAGAGGTGCGTCCAGGGGACCTTTTGGGTCCTTCGCAAGGATCGGATGTAAAGTTGTGCCTGAGCGATACATGGCACAAATCAGAAAACAAAAAAGGTAGAAAATATATTGACTCACGCGCTCGCTACCAATTCGCTTGAGAGTCGCATCGTCTGGTGTTCCGAGAATGTTGAGGATTTGATTCAACTGATCCACATAGTCCCTTCCCTTGAAGAGGGGCTTTCCACTAAGGAGCTCTGCAAAGATGCAACCAATGGACCACATGTCGACTATTACAACAAAGGAAAAAGTAAACCTTCCAGGCAACTCGTCTTAGGGCGAACAAGATACTCAACTGGCTTTCGTGTAACTCCTAAAACTGAGCATAATTTCTGGTGCGCGGTACCACCTTGTTGCAACATATTCAGTCATAAACCCAGCATCCTCCGTGTTGGCCAATCCACGCGCCAGACCGAAATCGCAAATCTTCAGCTCACAGTCAGCGTTCACAAGCAAGTTCCCTGGCTTAAGATCGCGGTGGAGTACGTTCGCGCTGTGAATGTACTTGAGACCACGGCAAATTTGGTAGATAAAATATTGGAAGTGAGCATCGGTGAGGGGTTGTTCGCTTCGAATAATTTGATGGAGGTCCGCCTCCATCAAGTCTTGAACGAGATAGCTAATCAGAGTTTAAGTGCTCGGATTCGAGACAAGAGAAGCAGCTCTCACATTTCGTTGAAGTTCTTGACATCCGAGATATCCATATCCAGCAGACCCGTAATCTAGAATGAATGAGGTCAGCATGAAATGATTGATCTGTTCATCCTGTAAAATACATTTTCGTGTCCTGCCAGTGGTCAACTTAGCTACGCGGTGAGAGAAAGGGGAGGAGTACCGTTGAAGTGCGTCAGCAGCTTGATTTCTCGGAGAGCCCGCTTGGCGAGAATACTCTTTTCAAAGACTTTGAGAACCTTCTTGATTGCAACGTCCTGACCCGTGGCCACGTTCTTCGCGGCGCTGTTGAACCAAGGTCAGGTCCCAACAGCTGCTTGTCCCCGTCGCCGCTGCACCCACCACACAACGCCATACGCTCCCTGACCAAGATCGCGCTGTGTTTGCATGAAATAACTTGAGTTTCGTGTTTTGCGTGAGCGGTTCGAGCAGACTCCCGCGCGTTGTCCCAGTCCCACCCCTCCCTTCACCCCACGCGCCCCAACATTCGCTTTCCATTTGCGCAGGCTCAGCATAAACCTTGCAAGAGTGAATGAATTCGATCGACCGCCGAGATCGCAGCCTTCCGCGTCTCCCCGTTTCATTCCAGAGAAAGTGACTCAAACCAAGGTCCCTGGTCGCACGGCCCTCATCCTCAGTCGGTGAAAGCTCAGATTACCTGGAGTTGATATCTGCCGCCCAAGAAGCCTGGCTCCCATTTTGGCGGCTCGGTCTTCGACATGTTTCTTGAAACGGTATCGATGGAAGACCCTTTCACCCTTCACCTCCTCCCACAATACACAATTGGAAATTTTAAACTAGTTCTATTCAGCTTTTTTCGTTTCGTCAAGCGACATTTTACTGGCCCCGGTGTTCGAGCTCGTCGTCCATGTCCATCGCGTTGCTTCCGTCCTCGTCCACGCTCTTTGGCACGCTGCCCACTTGGTCCCTGGATGGCCCCGGCAGACTGTAGAGCTCGATGCCATGAGATTGAACCTGAAAAAAGGAATATGGTAGTCTCACGTTTCTTTCGGCCTCAAATTTGGCTCAGTTCCTGTCGACGAAGCCTGCACAGTTCTCCTCGCTCGATAACCGACAACTTCTTCAACAATAATTGCTTGAATACGTTGAGTTAGCGGGATAAACATCCAAGAGGAGAACAGAATCTCACCCTTCATCTCTTCCACGCTTTCCAAATTCTCGAACCCGAAATCGAACACAGTTCCATGCGACGGCTCGCATGCAACATCGTGATATGCCTCTAAATACGGGTGTGCGAGCGCCTCTTCCACAGTAGCACGCGAGTCGGGAGTGAATTTCACAAGCGATTCGAGGAAATCGAGCGCGAACGGCGTCGCGTCAGGAAAGAGATAATTCCACGGAATCTTGACTTTCTTGGGGAGGGAGCGAATGTACACTTGTGACTGAGACTGGAGGTGAGCTCCTGGAGAAGAGGGCAAGCACGAAAACAAAACTCACTCTCTCGCTTGCCATGGCGCGGAACGCATCGTCATCGACAGGAGATCCAAGAACGTTGATGATTTGATTCAATTGATCCACGTAGTCTGTTCCCTTGAAAAGAACGCGCGACCCTAGGAGTTCAGCAAAGATGCATCCCACACTCCACATGTCGACTGATGTGGCCGTCAGCATCATGGGTGTTTTCTCACTACGCCCAACACATCCAAAAAAAAAAAACTCAACTAGCTTTCGTGTAGCTTCTGGCGCGGAGCATAATTTCTGGCGCGCGGTACCACCTTGTGGCGACATATTCGGTCATGAAGCCTGAGTCCTCGCGCGCCGCGAGGCCCCTCGCCAGACCGAAATCGCAAATTTTCAGTTCGCAATCCGCATTCACTAGAAGGTTGCTTGGTTTCAAGTCGCGGTGGAGCACGTTTGCGCTGTGGATGTACTTGAGGCCGCGGCAGAGTTGATACATGAAGTATTGCAAGTGTGGGTCGCTCAGGGATTGCCCGCTATAGATGATTTGATGGAGGTCTGCTTCCATGAGGTCTTGGACGAGATAACTGTCAAGGGAGGAAGGGGAGGGGGGCGCTGAGGAATGGCGAACTTCGAAACTAAGCACTCACATCTCGTTGAAATGGATTGGATCCGATATTTCCATGTCCCACAGTCCGGTAATCTGTATACTAAAAGTGTCACGTTCGAGCGGACGATGTGGTGAAACGGGCCACTCGACGCACGTTCTGATGGCCGTGAAAGTGCCGAAGCAGCTTTATCTCCCTCAGCGCTCGCTTCGCCAGCATGCTCTTTTCAAAGACTTTGACCACTTTCTTGATGGCGACGTCCTTCCCCGTTTCGTTGTGCCTTGCGGCGCTAAAGTATAGTTGCGGTGTGAGTGGATTGAAGCTATTCTGAAAGCGCCACGGACCAGACTACGCCATATGCGCCAGAGCCGAGATCATACTGTAGTTGCGAGGAAACGTGCGTTAGGAGACCCATTGTCATCCATGAGAGGATGAAGGGGAGTAACTGGCATGTCGACGAGCTGGGCTGACACAGGTATTTCGTGGACGTACCTGTGGTGTATATCTATCTGCAATCACATCCCAGCGGGCAGGGGCTGGATTATTGGCGTCAAACATCAGCTGTGATTTGGAGAAAGTTTGTGGAACATTATATGAGCACCACTCTATTCAGATTCATTCCGTTCACGGATAAAACAGACACAACATGAGATCAGCTCGTCTGAACAAAGTCCGGGTTTACGGCGGACGCCTCGGCCAACTTTTTCCTTTGGAATGCATTCACGAGGGATCCAACTATAAAAGCCGCGGCAAGAGGGCCCAAGGATAGCTCGGCAGCCCACTGCTGTTCTTTGTTCGCCCATGGAGCTAAATTGTAGTCGGGGTTGTGCCATGGAAGGAATTGGATTCCTGTGGTTCCGTTGAACGCGTAGTCCTTCGACTTGATTTGCTTGTACGCCGGGTAACTATAGCAGCCAAAGTCATTCGAGAGCGGCGTAACGAATAACCTGCCTGACGCCTTTGCAGTTAACCTCTGTACCTCAGCCTTTCATTCTGGTCGCACAAGTACGTACCCGCGATATTGATCCAGCTCAGAAACATGGCGCATCCGTGGAACGCCTTCAAGGACAGCATCTCGCGCATCACCCGCGCAAATGT
Source organism: Chytriomyces sp. MP71 (assembly GCA_025201725.1). Classification (NCBI taxonomy): domain Eukaryota; kingdom Fungi; phylum Chytridiomycota; class Chytridiomycetes; order Chytridiales; family Chytriomycetaceae; genus Chytriomyces; species Chytriomyces sp. MP71. Next base: position 6,566 of record MU614607.1, read on the forward strand.
GGTCTCGTCACCACGGGGTTTCGTGACCTTGAAGACACGCTTCATGTGCACCGCTATCGCGAGCCAACCAAAGGTGAGCCCAAGCATCACCCAAAGGAATGAGTAGAGAACGCCAGTGGGCAACCCATTGTTATGAATGACGATGCTTGCAGCGGTGGCCCACAGCATGAAGATGATGTACAGACGACCGAACCAACCATGCAAAAAGTACAGTCGACTGTGTAGACGGGTGATCATGCAAAGGAGGCCCGCGATTACTGTCAAGTAAGCAAACGCAACATGGACAGTGTAGAAGCTTGTGTGGCAAGAGAGTGAGTCATTCACGAAGGTGAACTCAAGCGTAGTGGTGGAGTTGACGTTATTGAAGTCAAACATTTGTTGACACTCCCTCCTTTTTTTGTGACAATCCGCAGCAACCCCTCTTCGTATTTGTATTGGGCCGAATTTCGAATCGGAAAAACAAGCCACCTGGAGAGTTAGTAATTGGTAGCACACACGAAATATCGAATCGCTGTACACATAAAAACAACAATTCAATGAATAATATGGATGTCACAAGTATTTCACCGACAAACGTTTAAAACGGTGAAAGAAATGCCTGGCTGAAACCCTTCTAGATTAGAAACTATCACGGCAACAGCTTCGTTGTTGCCGTTATGTGATACGGAGCCTGAGAATTCAAAGTTTGAAGCAGACAGTACAATGCAAGCTGAAAGACTAGGAGATGGAGGGATAGCAGCAATATCAGACCGTTTTGATAAGTCGCCAATGGACACGGAGTGACTTTGCAGATGCTGACGCAAGTCGTCGCCGATAATCAAGGCCATCGCTGCGACTTGTGGAAGCACGACGGGTGTATAAACATGAATGTTGGTGAGGGCAGAATTTAGGTGTTCTCTTCTGATGGGTAAGTTCTGGGGGTCCGAGCTTGCTTCATGAAGAGTGGCATCAAGACGCGCGTCAAGGATTGTGACAAGTTTGCGAAACGAAAACCGGAAGTCGCAGTTGAAGACGTGAACTGTGGAGCCCGCGAGTATACGCTCGGCGACCAGATTCTACGAATGGGGGTCAGAGAAGCTCCTTTACCTGGGGACATATCTTCACCAACACCGTTGCTTCAGACAAGTTCTTCACGGAAACGGCGCACTTCCTTTTTCTTTCTGGTTGTTTGGCAGCCTTGTTTGATTCGGGGTTGTGCGCCGTGTTGGCGTCCGAGTTTGGGAGTCTTCGCTTTGCTGACGCGCGCAGCTTCCAAGCCGCGAACAGCGTTGTGCCCGTCTGTGTTTGCAGCACAGTTCAGAGAAAGCATCGGGTCGGTCGGCTGCGGCACGCGCTCGCCTCGGCTTCAACGTCCGCGTTGAGTGCAGTGCGGCCGCTTCGGCTGCTCACTCTCCGTCCAGCTTCTTCCGCACTGGCCACAGTAACCGGAGCGGGATGTTCACGCGCATTCAATGCCATCGCAGATGAAACAGTGGCTTTACCGGGCCTTGCATACGGGTGTGCTGTGTCCGACATCTCTTTTCCCACAATCTTAGTTCACGGAAATTGTTACCACTGATTTTCAATTGTCACAGTCTCCACTGCGGCTCCTAATAAAAATACTCAAGGTTGAATTTTGTGCGATTTGGGTGTTTAGAGTTGTGAACCAACAATGGACCAATCACAATGCGAGATTCTTACGTCCACAACTTCATGAACGAGGATGTCTGTGCCCACGAACTGCAGCAACCAATTTATTTCCTCAGAAAGACGAGTTTCCATTTCGTCCCAACACGACTTTCAGGCGATTCGCCAGCCTTCCCATCGCCACGCAGCCATCAGCGAAACCTCTCTCAGTCCTCTCGCCTCGAAGAACAGCTCCAACATCGAGCCTTCAGCCAAAGCATCCAACAACACAGACCTTATCACAGGCTTCTTCAAACGCGAACCAACAGCGCATCGCGAGCAGATAGTTACTACGCAGAGCTCGTCGTCGTATTTTCCGCTTGACCTGTTGTCTCATCGTAAAAACCAAGCACCAGGGCAGCCTAAAAAGCATCCGCGAAACAGCCCTGCATTTATACCCGAACTTGGAATTAGGAAAGAGTCTTTATTTGTCTAAAACTGCTTGGCCCCCTGAAAGACAATCAAAGTTTGCTAATCGACACTCGTAAATTTTTTGGCAAGACGCATGAAATTTGATCAAATGTCAGTCGCCTGAATTTCCCAGTGAAGGAAAGGTCTGTTGTGACCAGAATGTCCTGGAACCGGATGTAAAAGGTGTGTCTGGAACAGTCAAATCTATCCGAAGGAAGGATTTTTGCCAACTCAGCAAAATCACTGCCATAAAGGAACCAAAGTGTCCTTTTCCTTCCAATTTGAATTCTAACAATATTCTTTCTTACTGTTCCAATTGGTGTTCACGTGGATTCTTTCATTCAGGTAATATCTTGTCATGAATTTTTGCCATTTAGGTTGAATTTATTAAACACCTTTCTTTCACATATCTGCTTGTGTATTCTAATGTTGTAATTCCTATTACTTTGCATGGATTCTTCATTCAGATGGGGAGCTGTATTGATTGCATGTCCATTTATGCTTTCACATGGACAACAATGGAAAGTGTGACATGAAATGAGTTGGGGTCTAAATTATAACATAAGGAAGTCAGCAAAAATTTATAATTTATATATATATCATAAATTCACAAAACTATTTTATTGTTTATGTCTAAACAACAAAATGAAAGAATCAATCAGTTACTCTGTAGAAGAAATAAAGCAAGCAGACTTGACTTGCTGCTTTTGTTTTGAGAAATTAAACTTACCAATCATCCAATGCTGCAACGGTGGGAACCACTTTGTGTGTATGGCTTGCTTTGTCGAGTTCCACATAGATGGGTTCTGTATACACAAAAATTGCGTTTCATTACTCAAAATCCCGAATCAAATAAAACAAAGCGTGAAGACAGACAAAGAAAAAAATAGAAAGAGAGTCTACTGCTGGGCGCACTGTACACCGGGCCCACCGTGTCCATGCATCTCCTCATCTTCGTCCTCATCCATTGCTGACGCCCTCTGCTGTTGCATGGGATCCACGTTGCTCAGCATAACTTCTTCGACCTCTTTTCCCTTGGTTGGCGGGAGGGCAGGGCGAGGAGGCAAAATCGTCTCGAGCAGTTTGAGCTTGTCGTCAGTGATGGTGTTGACATCTGGGAAGATGACTTCGAATTTGACGTAAAGGTTTCCCTTGTCGAAGGGGCGTTTGTATCTGATCGTCATGAAAAATGGTTGAGGGTGAGATTTTCTAACTGTGTATAGAACGAACGAAATAACTCACTCAGGCATGCCCTCGCCAGGAATGCATTTGACCTCATCAGGCTTGATCATCTCTCCAGGCAAAACGTGAACAACGAGCACACGGTCGTCCAAGTGTTGGATATGGAAGTATCCGCCTGCAATGGCGGTCAGGAGGTCGACTTTAACGTCAATGTACAAGTCCCGGCCCTTGCGCTTAAAGCGGTCGTGCGGCTTCTCCTCCACAACAATAATGATGTCGCCTGGAATAATGCCTGGTGCTTGGTCACCCTCACCAGTGAAGGTGACTTTTTGTCCATCGGCCATACCCTTGTCAATAAATACTTCGAGGATCTGGGTTTTGTGGTAGTGTCATCAGTGTGCGACCAAGTTAGAAAGGCAGACCTCGCCGACTTCGTCTACAACTCACCTTCCTCTCGTTTGTGATTTTCTTGCCATTGCAGGCTGTGCACCGGTCCTTGGGATTAATTGTTTCACCTTCACCGTTGCAATCTGGGCAGGTTTGCTGCATCTGCTGAATCATGGGTCCCATTTGACGGACGACGATCTTGACACCCCGACCGTTACAACCGGAGCATGTCCGAGTAGCACCCTCCTTTCCGCCGCGGCCCTCGCAAGGTCCGCAAAGAACTTGTTTCTGAAGCGCGAGCTTTGACGTCTTGCCCTATTGTTTAAAGAGGCGGATTGGCGACACGGCGTTCTTGACAGCTCAAGATATATTCTTACCTTGTAGAGGTCTTCGAGGGAAACTTTGAGCGAGTGTGCCATGTCCTTGCCTCTCCGAGGCCCCGAGGGTCCCCGTCCGCCGCCGCGACCGAAGGGGTCACCACCGCCAAACAGTTGGCTGAAGAGGTCGCCTGGGTTCATGCCACCGCCCATTCCGCCGCCGCCTTCAAGACCCTCTTCACCGTAACGATCATAAACCTCGCGCTTCTGCGAGTCACTGAGGATTTCGTATGCATGCGAAATCTCCTTGAACTTCTCGCCCTGTTTTTGTGGTTCGTCAGCCAAAAACAAATCCAGTTGCTTCGAGGTCCCAACAGTCACTCACTGCATCCGGGTTCTTATCAGGATGGAACTGTAGAGCGAGCTTGCGGTACGCCTTCTTGAGCTCGTTCTAGTGCGGAGAGAGTAAGCGTTGCTTTGGCTCATCCGTGCATGCTTAATTACCTCCGAGCAACCCTGGCTCACGCCGAGAATGTCGTACAGTTTGGTATCGCCTCGTGGCATGCTGTGGCTTCGCGGTCTTTTGGGAATGGTTGAGGAACGAGGTCCGAGATAACTTTTTGCCAGCGACTGACAGCTGTGCAAAAATTTGTCGACTTGATCTCAGTCGTTCCTTCCCGTTCCACAACCTTCCAACGCTTCCCTTTCCTTCCCCATTGTCCTACTCACCTATTCCTGCAGTTAAATTTTGTGTATATTTACAAGAAAGAAAATTATGACACTTCACCCGAAATCTGAAATTTAGAGTCCCGTTCACAGTTTCTTTGCCTCCTAATAAGTTAAACTTTCTTATGAATATTACCTGCCAATAGGATTTGAAGGACACGCAGCCTCCTTTCCAACCACTTGTCACCCCCAAAACCGCTCCCTTCAGACCATCCAAACGGGGTACAAAGTCCAAGGAGGGCCACAAGGTGCACATAACATGTGTTGTAGTTGTATCGTACAAATTGCTACTCTGATAACGAGACAGCTTCCCCACAGCTCGGGTTCCAAGTGTGGGAGGATTTTTCAGCTTCGTTCGCCTGTGTGATTTCATTTTCATTTCCCTGCAAGACAATTTCTTCGCAAGTGGCCTATTAAATCTGTTTGTGTATTACTTTCCATAGCATTTGCATGTTTCCATGCGTGTCCATTTCACTTATGAAGTTGACATTGACTGCCTATTTCTCGCATTCACTGCTGGTGACTATTAATAGCTCGTCGCCCTCGGACCACCGCCAAAGCTGGCGCGTCCGGTGCCACTTTGAGGATTTGAACGAGTTATGTAATACGTTTAAACGTATGCATCAATTGGTGCCTAAAGCAACTGAATTGATGAGTATAGAGCTTTGTTTTCAAAAGAATAACTTTGAGTGGAGTTGACTGTGCCACCCAAAAAACAAGCGAAACCACCGGCATTGAAGCCAACGCTACCACTTCCAATGCACACTGAAATTTTCGCGCATCATGATTCGCCCGAGATCTTAGTGCGTTCCCCATCGAAGCTACATGTAACAGGGTTTTAATGCGAATCCTGATCCCCCACATCCAGCTCCTTTCGCACGGAATCGCCATGCTCCTCGCGTACGCCGTTCTTGCCCCGATCGCCGTCCTCTTTGCACGTTTTGTAAAATACAATGTGAATGGACGAGTGTGGTTCCACGCGCACGCGTCCCTTGTGACGATCGTGCTCGTGACGCACCTCTCCGCCGTAGTGGTCGCTTACGTCGCAGTACGTGACATTCACTGGAACCAGCCACACGTGGTAAAATCATCTTGAACAAAGGATCCCGCTCCCCCACTCAACCTCACCACCCAACCGAAACGAAAACAATAACAAAAGATTGCAGGAATCACAACCACTTCCCTTCTCCTCCTCCAGTATCCTCTCGGCATCTCCATCGCGTTCTGTTCCCGTTCTAACGCAATGGGGACGCCCACGTTGAATCGACTGCATTATGCGGTGGGACGCATCCTGGTACCCTTTGCAGTCTTTGTCACGATTCCACTCGGCCTTGCTCGTTTTGGAGCGCTGTTTCCCACTGCGGAGGCGGGATGGGTAGGGGCCGTTACGTATGCCGTTTGTGTTGCCGTTGGAGCGTCTACATTCGCGCTTTTGGAGGGATGGCGCTATGGGGCGGAGCACCTGGCTCTTGGGGACGGGTTTCACGCTCTTTTGGAAGATTCGGAGGGCAGCGAGGAAGGAGAAGGACAAGTAGGCGGTGGTGGTCGCGGAGGGGAGGAAATTGAGGTGGCAGAAAACTCAGAGTCTGTCCCGCCTGCGGTACTCGCGCGCGCGTCGGGGGCGCTTGAGAACGCTGCCAAGAAACCTGCGCTGGAGGTAAGAGCCGAGAGCACGTCGGCGGCGGGGGTGGTAGAAATTCCGATTATGGTGGCTGTGAAGCCTGTTGTAGTAGTGCCTTCGCGTACACTTGAAGGAGAGCATACGGAAAACGGCAGCATTAAAATCGAGACTGGGAAGGGGCCAGCTGAGGCGGAGAGTGCTACTGAACCGACATGCTGATTGATGATGCGTCTTCTTTGAATGATGACAAAAAAATTTATCAGTTCTCCAAATTTCGTTCCTGCCGATGTCGATAAGACGAGATCCTGTCGCCAATGACGAATTGAACGAGTTTATTCCACAGGGTCATTTTACTTTTCTTAGTTGTTGTATATTAAATAGTAATTCAGCAGAAAAACTATTACTCTCATAATTTGGGAAGGGGATTGAGTATTGAAGGGAAGTACAAAGGTATAAAGGTCTTCATCTGGTCGATGGAGGTAATGTCGAGGCATTTAACGTCTCAGATATTGCATCTGTCTGTGATTCAACGAGACCGCAGTGAGCAACGCAATACGCACATAAAAACTCAATACAATCTCAACTGTGGCGTTGCCTGTGGCCATCTTCCCAGCACCGTTCTTCGTTTTTTTGTCCGCACTCTCCAGCACATAGTTCCCGGACTGAGTCGATTGCGCTCGTGATCTATCTGCAGGCGTCGCCTCATCAACAAGGGACGCCCTCTCTGAATACGAAGGCTCGACCCCCTCCGATTCCCCGCGACTCACAGCGCTAACACGGTCCGAATCGCCCTCTTCCGTTGGTGCGATGCTACCATGCGCGCTGACGGGCCGTGAGCTGCCCCCGTTGTCGAGAAAAGGCAGGTTTCCGGACAGAATGGCTTCCAAACCGTTTGCGGGGTCACTGCTGGCGTGGGATGTAGTGACTGTGGGAGTATTTTCGGCAGCCAGCTTCATTTTCCTGGCGGTTTCGGGGCTCGCGGGTTCCTCGCGGAGGATAAATTCCACTTCGATGGGATGGCCGTCAGACGTGGCCAGGATGTCCATGATCTTTTCGTCTGGGTGCCTTCTTATTTCGGTGTCTTGTATGCAACGGTCAGTTTTAAGCGGATCATTGAACCGGGCCACAGTAATAACTTACTTTCCCCCTTGAGTTTGGTACACAAAAAGTGCTTGATCTGTGGATCCCGAGTCACCTTGAACTTGTCCTTCACGATTTCCGTAATCTCTTCCATGAGAGCACTAGAGTTGACTCCAATAGTCTTGTACGTCCGCGTTGCGCCAGTTGGATCTGAGCGTTCAAACCGATATACTCTCAACAGATGGTAGTTCTTTTCAAAGATGTTGAGCTTCTTGTTGATGATAACCTTGATAATATTGTCGTCATTCATCATAACGTGTGCGGACCGCTCCTTCCCTTCAAAACGGGTAAAATTGGCGACTCCAGGCAGGTTCTTATTCTTCAGAGATTCGAGTGCATCAAAGACAATCGCATTGCTGTCGAGGGGCTTCTCGCCCGAATCCATGAACAAGACTGACAAGAAGTAGTTGTTAGACGACTCGTTTTCTACGCGAAAGCGCTTGAGTGCAACATCAAGAAGAGTAGCAGTCGTCATTTCGGGAGTGAGCGCAACAGCTTTGTAAGTTGCCTTTAAATCCACGTTTCCCGTGTAAATGCGGAGAATGTTGATTGACTTTTTCTGCAGGACGCATACGTTAGCATTTTTTTATCTCAATGTGGTCTTAGGGGACGTGACGTACCGGTTCACTGGGAGATGCTGCCAATTTTTGTGGAGAGCTGGGTGATGTGGGGGACTTTTCTTTCGTCCACAAATTCTGCCAAACAGAAGGGTCTGAACGGAAACCAAGACTATGCTGCAAGTGGAAAAAATACCTTCAAGAATCCAGTGCCAATCTTCATATTCAAGCTAGCTCGTTTTGTGTTCTTAGCGCCTTCTTCCCCACCGCCCTCCGACAAATTCCAACTCCCCACATCCTTGGTCGCAGCTGCCTTCGCTCCCGATGCAGTCGCACCCGCAGAAGCTCCAGCCCCAGCACTTGCCGCTGCACTCGACCCCCCAGCTGCGACAGGCGAAACCGCCTCGGCCTCCTCTTCCTCCTCCTCGTCATCGTCGTAATCAATGTCGTCATAGTTCTCAAATACGATCGCACTGTCTGCAAAGACAAGACGGGGCTTGGAGGGATCGACCGTGGCCGGAGGCTCGGCGGTGTCGACGGCGTTGGCGAGAGTTTCTTGGACGTTGCGAAATTTGTTGAGACGCGCGAGGCGTTCGCTCGGAGTTTCAATATTTTCCGCAGGGATGTATCCAATCTGTTTTTCGGTGTCTGTCAGTAAGTTGTGATTCGCGACCTTGTCAATCTTGTGTGGCCGATGAAACGTCCAAAAGCATCATCACCTTTCATGCGTTTCGTAACCAACCAACGCAAAACATAAAGACTTGAAATATCAAAGACAAGACGTACCTCCTCAGTTTTGACGCACTTGACCAGCCACCAGTAATAGTTAGTGTCATCCAACAGCTTCAAGCTGTCCCCCTTCAACACGCACACTTGTCCTTCTACGTTCGCAACGAACGTGTGCAGAGCATAAACGTAGTTGGGGTCGATGGTCTCCGAATCGCTCATTGTTTCACTTTCTTCAAGATCTCGATGAACGATCGAGTGGTGTAAATGAGCGATCTTGTTTGGAGGCCTTAACGCCCAATCCTTTCTGAATTTGAGGAAAGCTTAAGTTCGAGGACAGTCCCGGGGCGAGGCTGTCAAGCTGTCTGATACACAGCTGATTGTCCTTCTGCACAGATTTTTTTTGACACATCGGCTTCTGCTCAACTCCGCCTAATCTAAGGTCAAACGGGGAAACTCCTTCTGACAAAATGTAAAAATACTTAAGCCCCAAACGCCAACATCAATTCGCTTCATTCTGACCCGAGGCCATATCTACCTCAATTTTTGAACGCCCCAACAGACTCGTCAGTTGAATCTGTTCACTACATCCAGCACTCACATTATGCCTATGCAATCATCCAGAAGCATCAGCGCACTCTGATTGAGTGAATAAATGAACAGAAAATACTCAACTCGACATTGGCAAGCTTGATGAAAAAGAACCTGCTAACTTTCGGAGGAAGTTCGATCCCGCTTTACGTGATATGCAGCTCACCTATAATATCAATCAATGGAAGCCGCTTATCATTTCCCTCACGTTCTCGAAACCACCTTCCTGCAAGTCTGTCGCAACGCTCAACTGCAGTATCACGCATGAGAAAACTCGCTTCTCCTGGTACACAACCTACTGAAGTTGGTAGAAACTCGCGTGATGCAGGAATTAAACCCATGGCCTCTGTGGTTGCGAGAAGGTGCTCTAACCACTGATCTATCCAAACGACGGCACTATGACGTAATGAGCTTTCCGGTTCCACCCGGATGATCTCCAATAAGGATCCAGCTGCAGTTTCCCATGATTCACATATCTTACAGTACTTATCTGATTTTGAAGGTTGAATGTTGCTATCATCCAGATATATCTTAACTATTTTTC
>MU614607.1:16442-28839 GCA_025201725.1 Chytriomyces sp. MP71
TTCAACACGCACACTTGTCCTTCTACGTTCGCAACGAACGTGTGCAGAGCATAAACGTAGTTGGGGTCGATGGTCTCCGAATCGCTCATTGTTTCACTTTCTTCAAGATCTCGATGAACGATCGAGTGGTGTAAATGAGCGATCTTGTTTGGAGGCCTTAACGCCCAATCCTTTCTGAATTTGAGGAAAGCTTAAGTTCGAGGACAGTCCCGGGGCGAGGCTGTCAAGCTGTCTGATACACAGCTGATTGTCCTTCTGCACAGATTTTTTTTGACACATCGGCTTCTGCTCAACTCCGCCTAATCTAAGGTCAAACGGGGAAACTCCTTCTGACAAAATGTAAAAATACTTAAGCCCCAAACGCCAACATCAATTCGCTTCATTCTGACCCGAGGCCATATCTACCTCAATTTTTGAACGCCCCAACAGACTCGTCAGTTGAATCTGTTCACTACATCCAGCACTCACATTATGCCTATGCAATCATCCAGAAGCATCAGCGCACTCTGATTGAGTGAATAAATGAACAGAAAATACTCAACTCGACATTGGCAAGCTTGATGAAAAAGAACCTGCTAACTTTCGGAGGAAGTTCGATCCCGCTTTACGTGATATGCAGCTCACCTATAATATCAATCAATGGAAGCCGCTTATCATTTCCCTCACGTTCTCGAAACCACCTTCCTGCAAGTCTGTCGCAACGCTCAACTGCAGTATCACGCATGAGAAAACTCGCTTCTCCTGGTACACAACCTACTGAAGTTGGTAGAAACTCGCGTGATGCAGGAATTAAACCCATGGCCTCTGTGGTTGCGAGAAGGTGCTCTAACCACTGATCTATCCAAACGACGGCACTATGACGTAATGAGCTTTCCGGTTCCACCCGGATGATCCCCGATAAGGATCCAGGTGCAGTTTCCCATGATTCACATATCTTACAGTACTTATCTGATTTTGAAGGTTGAATGTTGCTATCATCCAGATATATCTTAACTATTTTTCCGGCCCAAAAACGCTATAAAAGAAGCAGTGTTCTTATTGAAATAAATTATCTGGGAAAATATATCTGAGTGTACAAGACTCTGAGTGTACAAGTCTCTTAATTAGTGTTCATGAGCAAGTGTTACATGTCAGCAACAAAAGAGTCCAAGAACGAGACAGCGAACACAAATACTGAGACTGGTACCTTGCACTGCTTCATCCACCATACTTATACCCAATGTAAGATTAAAAGAAAACGATCAAAGAACGGAGTAAGAGAATTTAAGAAGGCGCGACTCCTCTATTCACTCAACAATAACAATATCAATGGGAGACCACGAGCTTGAATGCTCCGCTTCACTGCAAATAGTTCAATACGTGAAGAAATGTCAGAACTGTTTGCAGGCATAGCTAATTTCTTAACGCAACTTAATGCACACATGCAGGACTTGGTGCTCAACAAGGCAACAATCCAAGTCTTGGGAATATGTGGTTGAGTTTGATATGTTTGTTTAGTCTTGTCAGCAGAAAAAGGAAGGGAAGGAGTGACAAATGACACTCACCTCTGCAAGACTGTATTGGACGCGTTAATCGCGAAAAAAACGAACCTTTGTATGTGTGGAAGGGAAAGCGTGGGATTTCGTTTATCTTGGCAAACAATTGGACGCGTGTATGGAACTGCAGCAGGTGAACCTTCAGCATGCACCGATCCTATACATCCTATATTAGGATCAACATAGCATGAAAAGCGCAGACCGCCGCTGACGAAGAAGAGCTTCTGTTCCCATGCGAGAACTTCTCGATGGTGTGCAAGGGAGTGTATCGGTCCGGGTTCCCGAAGAAGAAGAACTTTGGCTTCCTCAAGAAGCTGAGGCTCAAATCAATTCTGTGAGCATAAGTCTTGTTTCCGTGGTCGCAGAGAGGCCGGGAGGTGGGCAGGTCTGACAACCCCGAACAGCACCCTCATTCTCGAAGAATACCCTGAGCAGAACCAAAGATTCTTGAAGGATAATGACATTACTTTATTCCAGTTTGGCGTCGCAGGTGTGGCCGCTCCACGCTTCGTGTTGCGAGGTTGATCCCAACCATACTGCATCCTCTTGCCAGGGAATAAGGACTTGATGGACATACCTGACCCTGTGATTTGCGAGGCGCTTTCTGTTATACTAGATAGAAGGAATCTACCCCGTAAGTCTTGCATTGACTGTCGACCTGCGCAACTCTCATGCGAACCCCAACTCTAACCCCAGTTCTCATTCATTGCAACAAAGGGAAGGTTTGTGCACACTCCCTTTCTATATCAAATCCAAACCCGTGTGACTTAAAACCCTCGAACCGAATCCTCTAGCACCGAACGGGATGCCTCGTGGGCTGCATCCGCAAAATCCAACACTGGAGCTACACGTCCATATTTGAAGAATACCGACGTTTCAGTCATCCAAAGTCTCGCACGATGGATCAGCAGTTTATCGAGCTGTTTGAGCTGCGGAATGTCGTTGCGGATCCACTGTATTTGCCAGACTGGCCCGAGGTGCTGTTTCCCTTTTCACGCCAGGTCGCGCTTATTAAAATGTTCTGGTTGAACAGATTCAGTGGAAGGAAGGCATGATTGCGACAATGCTTGTGGAGGGAGGGTATAAGACGCTGCGAGAGCTTATGCCCTTCTTCAAACCTCTGGAAGAAGGGCAAGAACAGAGGCTGCGGCCTGAGGATGAAGAAGCGGTTGAATGTTCAAAAACTCTGAATGCGGATCTCTGTTCGGGATATTCCGACGTCCACAAGTTTGTTAAAGATTTGCAAGTGGCTTATTTGATTCAAAAGGGCTAATGTATTAAAAATGAGTGGGTAAAAGCGTTTGTCTGTGGTGGATATCTTTATTCTCGTGTATCTCTGCCATCTTTTCAAACGGGACCGGAGTTGTTTGATACGCATCCTAGCACCATATTCGACAAAGCCCCACACTCTGAACGAGATATGGATGAATGGCATCCTACCCAAAGAGGGGCCAGTTTTTGCATAATATGCATTAAAGGGGTAACGAGGAAATAAATTAAAGTAGCATTCACGTAGGGTTTGGAGAGAGACCGAGGCGGTCAGTGACAGTAGGCATTGGCTGCGCTGCTACCTGTTGACTCACCTAAGCAAGCAAGATGTGAGTGTCGAAGGGGCGAGGGCAGAGGTAGTTCGACACGTCAAACTTTCGGATACGAGCACAATTAGGGCACATGAATTGACTTCGAAATTTCTAAAGTCATGAAATAACAGTTCATAATTCCTACTCCTCCCCTTCCCAATAAATTGATGAACCCTGTCATATCCCAGTGGCCTTATGAAACTCCAATTCCCAACCAATGATGGCTGAAAAGTACCGAGTTTTTAATTTCCTCACGGGATGCCCGTTTTTATATCGATTGTTACTGCAGACGAAATGTGAGTGTGACAGGGTTGCGTGGCCGGTACTCTGGTCCCATCTGGTTTACTACTTGCGGTTCATCAAAACAAATAATAACCACTTGAAGAAGGTTAGTGCATCCGTTATCTCACCAGGTATCAACGATGCACTTTGTTTCAGGGACTACTGAAAGTCGTTTTAAGACCCCCACTTGCGAATTAAAAGTTTCTGATTCTATTGAAAACTCTAAACACATTTCGACGCACATCTTGATCAAACAAGAGGACGAAGATGGGATTTAGCACGGCATTGATACCCACCAACACTTCCGCCATCCGTTCGAACTCGATGGAAGTATTTTCGCCAGTCACCATCTCAATCAAGGCAAAAATGAGATATGGGCCCCACCCAAGCACCATATTCGACACAAGAACAATACTCTGCACAAGCAACCGCTTCTGCCTCTCCTGGCTATCTTTCGCGACGCGACTTAGGGTGGATCCCGTAACAGTCTCGCGTGCGTCCTCGATCACAGCCTCCTTCACTTGAGCGGTGACTTTGACCATGCGCAGGCAAATGGTCGTGTACGCGTACACTATAAAAAGGATCAACGCCGCGAGGACAACGGCGCAGATGATGCTCACGGAACGCGTGACGGCATCAGTCTTGTACCAAACGACAGTGCAGATGAGTCCTGTGGGATGCACACCATAGGTCTCATTAGTTGCCGACAGAAATACCGGTATGGAGACGAGAGCGAGGATTATGAAGAATGAAACAGCAGTGTATGAAGGAGCGAACCAAAATGGAATGGAAATTTCATGAATGATTACAAGGTAGCGGAATAGTATGAGCCCCGTACATAGTAAGATGGAAGACATGCCGCCTAGCGTACTGAGGATGGCAGTAGTTTTGCAAACGGATTTTGTAGCGTCTGGGATGAGTACATGTGCACAGACTGTAATCACATCGTTGAGTGTGTGAAAAGCATCGCAAAGGCATATGAATACGATTAAAAAGGAGCTGGGAGGGAGTTTTCGAAGGTATGGCAAGTTCGCGAACGCGGTAGCTGTGTTGAGAACGATGCTCAAGGTGTCGATGATGGCAGAAACAAGACGGATCGCGTCCATTGTGCAGTCTTTCAGCCGTTGTTTGCGAAGAACGACAATGATTATCTCCTTCAGTTCCAAAATGTCAAGCGAACCAGTTCCAGCCTCCGTCGTAGCCAACGCCGACAAGAAGGACCGTCTTCAACGAGATTGGCCAGAATGTGTAGAACCCAGACCAGGCTTTGTATGGACTGCCAATAAAATGTGTAACTACCCCTGCTCAACGGAACTCAACTAAAACCAAAATTTGATACTAAAAAACATGTAGGATGTAGGATCACGACAAGCTCGGGTCGGTCCAGAGTACTACATCCGCAGCGGGTCCCCAGTTATGATCATCACTGGAATTACAACACTGTGACATCAACTTCTCTAAGTGCCAGACAAACCCAGGATCTTCACCCGCAAGTGGTCAAGTCCGGTTCTGCGTCTGTCAAATCCAGCGAGTTTGATTTGAGATCCTCACGGCCAAACAGCGAGGCGTGCTCACAACCGTTGAGGCCAAGTGAATGAAAAAATAAGTAAATGACAAGGCCTCGACGCGCTGCAATCCTTCCACAAAGCAACCGACGAGACGCTCTTCGCGAACGTGCGAAAGCTAATCGATGCACTCCAGACTGTACCTCGACAACCCTGACCTACAATCGAGATCAACATCCGATCGGAACTCGTACATTGAAAGCCTGTGCGCACCAAACACTACAAGCGCGCGGATAAGCAACATAAGGAGCTCGGGCTCCATGTGGAACCTGCCCCCACAGAAACGCAGCAAGCAAATGAGGCTCCCTTCAACGACGAACTTGCCAAAGAAGTCCGCGGGGTTCACGGAAACTGCAGTCAATGCAACGTGCCCACTGACATGCGCATGCACATCGTGGAGTTACCACACTTGAAAGGGGTGGTCATCAAGAAGATCCGAATTCAACGTGTCTGGATGAAACCAATTATTCCCGTAAACGTCAATTCCACATGGATGGTAAAGTAGGCTAATATTTCCTTGGGCAAACCCATTCGCCGAAAGTGGTGACACTCCGATTCAAACAAAGCCGTGCAGAATGCAAGGAGGAGACACTACGATTCAGATTACAGAGACTCTAGGCGCGGAACCTTTCAACCATGATGTGTCTTAGATTGTGTCGATGCCAGGCAAAAGGTCATCGTCCTGCTTGAAACCGCAAGTGGATGGCGTTCCACGCAATGACGACAATGTTGAACATCAAAGAGACCCATGATTGAGTCAAGGCTTCGAGGAAATAAGCTCGAGTCGTGTCTGGAAGGACTCTTTTTCCTTGTCGTCCTAGAGTGTCACCTATCATTCTGTTTCAAAGCAGATCAATTCATATTTTACTCCTTTGGTTCTTGCGAGTGTTTAAAACACAAATCACTTGCTCTCGCATCTCAATATCAAAGACCATAACCGCGATTGGATTGACAATGTGCATCAATACGACAATGGCTTCCGCAGCATATTCCACTTCGGGAGACAAGATCCTCTGCGTGATGGCTTGGTAGAGAGCGTTGGCCATGTAGGGACCCCACCCCACCACAAACACGGCGACGATGGCTATACTTTGAATCAAAAGCGCGTGCATTTTCTCTCTCTCTTTGCTCCTCGCGCAAGGAGGAAGCGCATCCTTGTTTCTTGGGACCGTGCCATTGTTGACTTGAATTCGACCCGTCCCCACATTCTCGTCGCGCAACATACCGGACGAGTTTGCACCCACGCCGTTCGAGTCCATTTCCTTTACGGAGCGGCGCATCTCGCGGTAGATGGCCGCGTACGCGTATCCTATGGAGCTGAGCGGGACCGCAAGGAACCCAATGCAGAGCCAGACCATGATTTTGGATTTGAGGTGTGCGTCTTGCCATTGCACTGTGCATAGGCAGTGTGAGGCGGGGAGTCCGTATGTTACGTTTGCAGAGTCGAGGATGAAGGGGAGTGCCACGAGGGCGCTGCAGAGAATGAAGACCAGTAGGACATAGCGCGGTGCAAATCGGGGGGACAGGTTCCATTGTCGCACGACGACGAGGTAGCGAAAGAAAGTGAGACCTGTGCAAAGGCCGATGCTGGAACAAGCAAATAGGGTGATGAAGAACGCGAGCGCTTGACATTGTGAGGCTGGTAATCCCAAACTGTCGGCGTGAAACTGATATGATATGATGTATACTGCCAGTATGTTGAGTCCCGAATCACAGCCGCACAACCAGAAGATGAGAAAACTACTCGGTGTCAGTTTGTGCAAGTTGAACGCGTTGCACGCAACGACAATCAGGTTTAGGGTTGCAGCGATCGTTGACTGCACCAAGCCATGGATCAAGAATGTTCGCGTGTTGTCGGGCACGACCATCCAAGGAACTAATCCCAAGCTGTGTACTGACTTTACTTCACGAACAATCGGCCAATAAACAAAGGAGCATCAGGAGCCTAAAAAAAATAATTTCCGGCGGTGGACATGCCTCCTTCGAGCAAAGTGGCGATGGTGATGGGGATAGTAATGGTGGTGCACAGTCTCGACGATCGCCGCGCAGAGTTAGATTGGGAAGGGTGGAACCAGGAAGTTGGGCCACGCGTGACGTGACAAACCAAGTCGTCACAAACCTACTGAATACGTTCTAGCGCAGCGTGGTTTTAGCATCCGAGCGCGTTTATAACACCGGCATTGTCCATGACATGACTCTTTGGCCACTTACGTACAATACGTCCTGCAAGCGCAACAGCGTTCCAGGCCTTGAAGACTTCGCGCGCGTCCTCATCTCATTGAACAATCAGAATTAAATCCAAAATTCAGCCTTTATTTAGGAGTCATATTGCGGGCCTGTTCCCCGCCCGACTGTTGCCAATCGTGTCACGTGTTTCATTTCATTGGCCAGAAGCGTGAGACAACTAGCTTTTACTTTTGTGTATAGTAATGGGCATAAAGGAAGGTAATGACGGTCAGGAGTTGCGGCGAACTGTACCACGCTCCACCCTTTACTATCCCAAACATCAAACGTTCGCAACATACCATCCATTTCTCCAGTGCCTGATGCTCTTGCCTTAAGCATTACGCCCCTGCCTGTGGTAGTCCCGCTCGTCTCCGGAAAACTGGGGTCCACAGGCAGCATTTTTTTGGGCGGCTTTCTTCGCGTTGCGATTTGTATTCCTGTGCGGTCCGACAATGCCTAAACCTTCTGGACCGTCCGTAGGACGTAGGACTTAAGCTGTCCTGTCGTCAGGAAAGATCCATACGGAGAGCATGATGCCAAGGGATGTGATTTAGCACTGATTATGGATGATCATTGCAGAGAAAGCGGATTGGAAAGGAATGGGATACTATTGGAAAGCTTGGAAAGTTTGTCGCTTAAGACATCAAGGATAAAGGGAAGGACGTAAGAAACTTACAACTCCCTTTTTGTTCTTACTCATCACAATGTGGCAAGTCAACTCTTTGAGACTTTTCATTGTATCTTACAAAGTTGACCCGTCATGCTTATCGTTACAGCCTGCCAAACCCGAAAGCCACTTCAGTCACGTCAAGCTCCAAATCTATGGGAACCACATCATCTGCGAAAGCGGCTGCTCCCGCTGTGACAATAAATACTGCTGCCAAGTTCCTTAATGTTACTCTCCGTGGATGCTTGAGATGCCTATCAGTAGCACCGCAAACAGCACGTCCTTCTGGGAAGTCGCTGACCCAACCTTGCAAAGCTTTACGGACGAGTACTGGTATTTGAACAGTGCTAAGGCTGAGGTTGTATTTTACACAAATAATTTTTGGGCGGCAGTTTGCATCCACGCACGGAACTAAAAAATCAGGCCTACAGGGCTGTGAATGAGAATGGGACCAAAGCGCATCAAATGAAAGCAACTTTGCAGGTAATGGGGGTTCATTGTCTTGGTGCTTAGACCATGGTGTTACCGCGACCTCAAAATCTATCAGGTTGCCCACGTTCCAACAGGGAGGACAGTGTGTGTTTCTCAAGTTTTTGTTCATATGGAAGGGCCGTGGGCAATGTTTCATGTGGGGCCGAGTAACGTGTTTATTCGGCAAGGGAATACTGGAAACTTTCCAACGACCACAGTAGACGGGAACTACACTTCTGAAACTCCATTCACGCTTACTTTGACAGCTGTCAACAGCAACCTGACCATGTTGTACAAAGACGCAGTTTCAGGAACAGCCAAGAAAAGACTCTCACGCTTACCATGCCCAATTATTCGGATTATCTGTTTGTTGCCGGTTCTTATTGCCAGATTTATTCCAGTTCGGATCCCTTTAGCTATTATTGTCAAGTCACCAAGTATTCCCTCACTCTGACAGGACTTTAACGATTCGTTCCACGTATCCTGTCCATCAGTTATTCTGTTCTAAGGTATAAAGTTGCTTTAGTATGTATTTCTATTCTGGTTTGCAGCAAACTTCGATGTATGATCTCCTCCACCGGCGACAACTCGGCGAACGCGTCCCCTCACGGCAGCTTCTCCATGCCGCTGTTTATGAGAACGGGGATACAGCGTTCTCGCACGCGCGGTAAGCCGCCTGGATCCGAATGTTACGAGAAGTCTGAATTGCTGGCCTGAAAACAGGCGCCTCGTTGCGCACACGGGCTGCGTGAACGCGATCACATTCGATCAAACAGGAGAATTTATTGCGTCGGGCGGCGACGACTGCGAAGTTCTGGTGCGCTCTCTCCACCAAGGTTGGCGTGATCTCACACCACAGAATGAACATGGAAAGCTGTGGAACGTATCGCAAGTTGACGCGATGCAGACACGGACTCCCATCGCCAGGTACCCTGGCCATCACGTAATTATCCTGTCGGATCATGTTTGGACTCGACGCGATAACAATCACCTGTTGTGGTTCACCAGTCAAACATCTTCTGCATCGCATTCACGAAAGGCGCAGATATCATGTATTCATGCGCAAACGATGGCCTCCTGCTCAAACACGACGTATCGCGAGGCATTTCTGATTATAAACACCACCGCACCCTATCCTCGTCATCTGCATCAGAAGTCTCGAGCTTGAAGTCTCCGGCTGCAAAAAGACAAAGGAGAAATAATTCTGAAGTATTCAAAGGTCCAGATCCTCTCGAATCTATCGATGGACACGATGGCGGCGCTGTTCTCAAGCTTTCTATGCACCCCGAGACGGAGGACGTAGTTTTGACATGTGGACAAGATGGATCGGTGGCGTTGTGGGATTTCAGGGTGAGTTCAATACCGAGGCAAGCCTTCACTTCATTGTTTCGATTTTGGCAGCGCAACGATTTTGGGAAGTACCAAGGATTCACCCTCCTGATAATTTGCTTGATAGGCTTCACAGCATGCCCAAGGACGCATCGAGACTGTATTTTCACAAAATTGTGTCACATTTAATCCAGCCATGACTAACCTGTTTCTCAACGCGGATGACTTCGGGAACATTATGTGAGGCATGACAATGGTCTCGTTTGCCCTCAAACACTGAACTTTTAGTCTTCGCGATATTCGCACGGCCTTCACCTCAACTTCCGCAGTTCAAGGGAACGGATACCCGTACCTACTCAAATTTCACACAACCCTCAGTAAACCAAACCGACCTTATACCAGTAACCCAATTGACACTACCAGCGTCGCCTTCACTCCCTGCGGGACCCTCTTCGCCGCCACCTTCCAAAAATGGCGGCCCACCCTCTACACACTGCGCGACTCGTTCCCCCTCGCAATGTTCAAGAGCCGACAAGACGGCATCAAGTTCCACGGGCGCGGGCGGGATGCCATCGTACGCGGGGCCGGCGGGGATGTTCTGGACGGCTGTAGCAGCAGCTGCACGATCAAGACGGGCGCGTTCGGGGACGCGCTGGCGGCCGGGTATCCCATGAGCAGATCTGGTGTGGACCGGAGTAGTGGGTTTGTGTTTGGGATGGGGAGTGATGACAGGCGCGCGTATGTGTGGGATGTGCCACGGGAGGCGTGGTTGATGGATCGGAGGAGGAGTGTGGATGCGTTTGCGGATGCTACGATGGAAGTGGGGGGAGGCACGGGGAGAGACGTTGCGTTTGTGTCGAAGGAGGGGGTCAAGAAGATTCCGTTCCTCGTCGAGGAGGAGCTGTTTTCGATGGCAGGGCATAGAAGCGTTGTAAATTCAGTCGCGTTTCATCCGCGCATGCCATTGATTGCGACGGCGGGAGTTGAAAAGGTGGTACGGCTGTTCAGTCCGTACGCATGGTCGGACTACGGTAGCTTTTTCCATTCGTGGCTGCGAATCAGTTTTACTCATGGACGGTTTTCAGACGAAGAAAAAGACAACAAAACCGATTCTGTACACCGCAATGGCATCATGGCGGGTTTCATGTTCCCTCATGTGGGTCGGATGGTTCCCACCACAACGGAGGACAAGGAGTTGAGTATAGGTATCTAATTCTCAATCCACTTACTTGTGAAATCAGAGTCTTGTGCGACTTTGATCGTCTTATTGTGCGCGAGAGCGAGCGGAACACTCTTTGGGAGAATGTGGACATGAGTGATACATCAGATGATACTTCAGAAGAAGACTATGAAAGTGAACAAGATGACGAAGGTGAAAACGAAGGGGAAGGGAGTTGGGACGATGTTTCATCGGACTCAGACGGTAGCTGGGCCACGACTGACGAAGATGCTGGCAGCAGCGAAGTGCACCAATCAAGGACTGCAACCACTGATACTGTTGTCAGTGATGTAGACAGCGATCAATCACTCGAAGACTTATACAACACCAACAATACAGGTCAGAAAAGAAGGAGGTGTCCCTGACGAAAAACTCATATTTACCTTATCTTGTTTAATAACTTCATATGAGAATGAACAAGGCCATATTCGGCATAGGAGTGGCTGCACCTTTATTTTCCATGTATGTATGTAAGGCCTCATTCAACAAGATTACGTTATGTACCCATAAACATACGGTGGCACGATACCGAGAGCCCATTCAGTGTGAGCAAAAACAAAAGCGTGAAAGAATAATTTCCTGAATTATAAGAATATTTTGAAACACCAAAAGAATGGTTCGAAGTTCCATCGAGCAGTGTGTGACAAACCTTCGCCTGGATTGTCCTTGTGCTCGTCGGCTGGGATGCCCTCTTTGCAGGGAAATTGATGAGGCTGCGAAGTTGGGTGCGATCATTCGATGAGATAATTGTCATATCAGGGACAAGGGATGCAAATCCAGGAGGCGTGTCAAGCGCAACTCGACAGAAGAATGCAACAACTGGCGGAACAACACCTCGTCCATCAGCAACTATCCTCGCAGCAACAAAATCATTCAACAACTGGCTCCACAAGCGCAAATTTAAACAACGATGGCCTCCATGCAACCTCAATCCATTTCACCTTCTACCATGATGCTGCGCCGAACGACAGCGGCAGCAATCTCTGGTGCAACATTGAAATAGCAGATGTGCCAGGAGAGTCAACAATCTTGTTTTAAAAGCTTGATAATACACAGTGTTTTATTTTCCTTCAGTGATCAGACACCTGTGCATATTTGTTGAATGTATCCGGGTTGATGGAAAATGTCCTGAGAATATCAGCTTCCAAGAAATGCATTTCGCCTGCCAAGACAAGTGAGTGAAGCGGTTCCCCAAAATCAGCATCAAGGAGCTCTTCAAGGGTGCCGCAAATAATGCGCTGGTCAGGTGCCCCAACGCGAGACATTCCAACTCCGATTGTGGTCCGAGAGTAAACTATTTAAAGGCGTGTGGGAATGAAATGAAATTAGGGTACTTTCGCAACACTGATGCTCATGGAAAAAAACATCTCACCATTTTCGCCCCTCTTTTCTTCAATTTCCAACAGCTGCTCTACTGCCTGGTTCACTGTCATGTATCGGGGGGGCTCGTAAATCTTGCGACCTCGAGCCATGTTTTCGATCGACTGCTCCTTCACTTTGATATCAAGCAAACACAGAGTATG
>MU614607.1:28849-43814 GCA_025201725.1 Chytriomyces sp. MP71
TTGTTGAGACGCGCGAGGCGTTCGCTTGGAGTTTCGATGTTTTCCGCAGGGATGTATCCAATCTGTTTTTCGGTGTCTGTCAGTAAGTTGTGATTCGCGACCTTGTCAATCTTGTGTGGCCGATGAAACGTCCAAAAGCATCATCACCTTTCATGCGTTTCGTAACCAACCAACGCAAAACATAAAGACTTGAAATATCAAAGACAAGACGTACCTCCTCAGTTTTGACGCACTTGACCAGCCACCAGTAATAGTTGGTATCATCCAACAGCTTCAAACTATCTCCCTTCAACACGCAAACCTGCCCTTCAACGTTCGCAACAAACGTGTGCAGCGCATAGACGTAGTTGGGGTCGATGGTCTCCGAATCGCTCATTGTTTCCCTTGTTTCAATGCTGCACTGACGTGATCTTTATGCCAATCAAGAGGCGAGAGATGGAAGCAATTATCGTAATCTTTGACAATGAGAAACCTCTGAGAATGAGAACCGGCTGAGATTTGAGAATGTTCCCCAGGACGACGCTGTCGTTTGTACCGTTGATTGTCCTTGACACTTCAATTTTTTTCACCTTTCGACAATGACGATTCGATGATCATACAGTCGTGAACCCCTTCATTTAAGATTGCAAATACAAGAACGCCCTATAAGCAAAGCATCGAAGATGAATTCAATCCTCTATCAGACCCCTGAGGCCATATCCACTGCAAATTTAAACGCCCCAATCAGACTTGTCAGTTGAATCTTTTCACTGCAGCCGGCACTCAAATTATACCTGTCCAGC
The DNA here is from genome assembly GCA_025201725.1 of Chytriomyces sp. MP71. Lineage (NCBI taxonomy): Eukaryota > Fungi > Chytridiomycota > Chytridiomycetes > Chytridiales > Chytriomycetaceae > Chytriomyces > Chytriomyces sp. MP71. Next base: position 29,632 of record MU614607.1, read on the forward strand.
CAAGGGGAAGTGTCAGCCCACCCAGTGCGAGTGCATAGAGGAACAAAAATACTCAACTCGACATCCGCAAGCTTGATGAGCAAGAAGCTGCGAACTTTTGGTGGAAGCTCAATACCACTCAACGTGGTATGCAGCTCTCCAATAATGTCAGACAATGCAAGCCCCTTGTCCGTCTTGAGTGCTTTGATGTCTGTTCATTCGAAACAGTCAAAAAAAAAAAAAAGGAAATACAACACAAGGAAGCATAACTCAACTCGAATAGGCGACATCAAACTCCTCCGCCATGAGCCAATCCACAATTTTGGCCACATCACTAGGCATGGGCGAGCCCACGCAGGTGTAAATGGCGGCCTCGTCTGCGAGCGGGTATGCCGCGTGTACGGCCTGCAGGATGTTGAGCATGCGCCGCATATCGCCCTTGCTAAGACGAAGGAGCGCTTTGCGGCCACTTTCGGTGATTTGGACTCTGTAAATAGGTGATAAGTTTTCTTACAGAAGTTGTATTTGAAGACTTCACTGTTCAATCTCGACGACACTATCCAGGCGCGTTCGAATAAATTCCTCCTTGATGGGCGCAAAACGGAACCGTGTGCAACGGGATTGAAGGGCGGGAATGATTTTGGAGACGTAATTGCAAATAATGCAGAAGCGCACGTTTTGCGTGTACTTTTCCACAACTGTTGTATGGTCAAGATCTCGGCAAGTGGCAAAACTTATGAAGGTATGAAAACATACTTCTTCGCAGAGCGTTTTGGGCAACCTGAGTCATGGCGTCGGCTTCATCAAGAATAATTAATTTGAAACCAGAGCTATACGAAGCGTGTTACTGGGAAAACTGCAGAAATAAATAAGTATACATGCTTCACCTGAAGATCTTCTTCGTGCTCGCAAAGTTCTTGATCTGCTCCCGAACAACATCAATTCCGCGATCATCGGACGCGTTTAACTGTGATTTTAGGGCGAGAATAACTCAGTGAATACCACTTTCGTGCTGTCAGTGTAGCCTATAACTTCCGACGGATTGTCGTTTGCCCACGTACGAAGAACGATTGAAAGCACACCTCGAGAATCATGGATTTAAATTTGGGTCCGTACAACCTCCTCGCACAAGCCAGAATCATGGAGGTCTTTCCGGTTCCCTGGATTCATCGAGTATCAGTGGCGATTTCATAAGGTGACCAGACTTACGGGAGGTCCGTAAAAGAGAAGATGAGGGAGCTTGTTTTCGTCAATGAATTTGGAGACTGGCATGGCACGTGCTAGTTAATAAAGGCATGCGACATGGTTGCCAAGCATCTGGCTGCCACTGAAACCGTCCAAACACCCATCCAGACCAGGGACATTGCAGCTTACCGGATGCAATAATATCGTTGTGGGAAATAAGGTCATCCAACTCGCTCGGACGGTACTTTTCGACCCACGGAAGCGTGTCTTCAACAACCGAAGTGCCGCCAAAGCCCGGAAGAAGCACGGACGCCCGTCCCTTTCCCTTTTCAGAAACAGAAGTGTCGCGCGCATTCGTGCGCAGCGGCGACACGGGTCGTTCCACTTCCATCATTTCGTCCTCATTCGGTGTCCCCGCCATCATGATGTTCTTTTTTTTTTCTCCTTCTCTCCTCTCCTTCTTATCGGCTCAGTAATTTCAATCCTTTTCTGGTGAGGCTCAGATAGAACACATCAAATTTTGTAGATATTTTATTCTATATATTTTCAATATTTTACAAACATATTTACGACGCATACTAGTTTGTTATAGATTAAAGAGAATTACCCGCATCATCAGAGGTAGTTAATAAATTATAAACTCTTTTATAAAGAAGTTTGTATCTCCTTATATATTTAATTTATTATTATATTTAATATTTACCCAAGAAGGATAGAAATATGTTACCAAATCATTTCCTATTTGTGAAACATTCATTAAATTAAATGAGGCGACACCGTGCGACTACGTGTCAAGCAGAGAGCTTAACAAAATCTACTTGATTCACGGCACTTGCCAACGTCACATGAGACGTGTTCATCAACCTTACTGCAAATTGTCGCAGGCAAATGTTACAAAAACACACATTTAACATGGGAATCACCCCACACACGCATTCCCATCAAGAGTGAAAAGAAATGCGAATGAATCACGTCGTTTACAATTACGAAATTCTAGCTGTAGAGGCAATAACAGATGCTGGGGTTCAGAGAAATGTATGAGAAAGTTATGCCGGAAAAAAACAAAAACTTCTCCATCGGACGAAGTAAAACATCGAGGCCAATGTTGGAGGCGGCCATAATGGTACACATGGACAGGTTGATACGATTCAGATGTGCACTTCCATTTGTCAGCTGCATCATGTTCACAAACGACGCGACGAAAATGACATGTTTCATGCCTAAGCGATGGCCCCATGCGCGTATCGCGTGAGGCATCATTGACCTGGGTATATCATAGGAGTAGAGGCTCCGACATAAAATTACATAGCAATGAGCAATGAACGGATGAGTTTGAAAAATTGAATAGGAAGGAGACCCATCAGTTGTCATCGGCGTATGGGCACATATTACGCGATTTGACGTGCTATGAGGTAAAATTGCCAGTGAATAACCCCCCCAATAATAAGAAATTTATTTTCGTAATCTCTCCTCACCCTATTCCATAAATAAACGTTCAAGGAATGTCCAAACCATCTAAACGAGAGGCAGAACGCAACCAGCAAGAGCTGAAAACCCTACTGGAAGTTCCAGAAAACACGCAATGTGCGGATTGTGGCGATCCAAGTAAGCTTCTGTTCTCTTGGCCCGCGATACCCTTCAACAACCAACTCACACAGAGCCCAAATGGGCCTCCGCCAATCTCGGCGTCTTCCTTTGTATCCGATGTGCGGGACTTCATCGCAATATGGGCCGAGACGTGAGCGCAATCAAATCTGTGACGCTTGACTCGTGGAGTGACAAGGAGGTCATGCGAATGAAGGAGATTGGAAACCGACGCGCGAGGGCGCTGTATCTTGCCAGGGGAAACCCTCCTCCCGTCTCGGTCAACTCGCCGGATCAGGATGTGTATAGGTTGATTAAGGACAAGTACAAACATGGAAAATACATGCGCAGTGGGGATAAAAAGGAGCTTGAGGCGCAACTTGGCCATTCCAGTGCTCCATTGTCAAATAACAGGACCCGAAGTGAAAGCTCGAGACAGCATGAAAACGTCACGATTGAGCCAGATGACCATGTATCGTTTGCTGGACAGTTGAAGATGCTTTCTTCCATGGGCTTCATTGATACAACAAAATGCCTTCTCGCCTTGAAGCGAGGCAAAGGAAGTATTGATGCTGCGGTGGAAATTCTTATTTCATCAGCGACAGAACCAGTGCAGCCTTTACCTTCGACTACAGCTGTGGCTGCTCCTTCATGGAACGATGATGGGCACGAATTGAGCAAAACTCTCAAAAATGCACTCGAGTTTTTGCAGGGTATGGGTTTCACGGATGAAGTGGATAACCTTGCTGCCTTGAAGCAGGCAGGCGGAAATGTTGACAAGGCGGTGACAATTCTTGTAAACGCGCCTCCGAAGCCTAAATCATTACCCACAAACCCAAAATCAAGCCATCATATCTCTCAAACTCCAGGAGACAATTTTGGTGTTGATTTGTTGTCTTTGGAGGATGCACCAGTCGCCCAACACTCAAGGGCACAGGTGGCAAGCGACTCGCCCTTCAGTGGATTCTTTGGGCAACCTCCAGCACAGCCACAGCTTCAAGCGAACCAAGTCATGCCTGCGTACACTCACCAAATCCAAGAAGCTCAGCACCAAGCGCAATTCCAACAGCAACAGCAACAGCAATTGATGCAACAGCAATTGATGCAACAGCAATTGATGCAACAGAAAATTATGCAACAACAACTTGCTCAACATCACCAACAATTTCACCAAGAACAACAGCTCGTCCATCAGCAACCATTCTTGCAGCAACAACAAGTCATGCAACCTCAACAACAAGCCCAACAAGCACAAATGTGGGCGACATTGGCGTCTCTTCAACCTCAAACTATGTCACCGTCTTCACAAAGCATGATCCCACAGCAGCAGCCACAAAATTCTCACCAATATGACACTTTCCCATCTTCATCCAACCTTTTGAAACCAAACTACAACCCGCAAATCACACCTTCCAACGGCTCCATCTTCACACGCAAGGAAAGCGACAAGATGCAAACGTTTTCAGGGCCGGGCGGCCCTGCGAGAGCGAAGGGCCCGGACCCATTTGCGTCGCTTCTGGCAGGTGCGAACATGCTGCCGGCCCAAGCCGCCGCGCTGCCGCTGGTTGCGGTTCAGCAAGAACAAGCTGCGATGGGGGTCTTGAGTTTGAATGCGATGCAGCGGATGGGACCGACGCAGGGGGCGTATGCGACGTATTCTGTGACACAGCCACAGGTATTCTTGGAGGCTTATGATCGATGAACGTAACGTATACATTAATTTATTGTTCCATTTCAGGTTGTTCTTGGTGGAAACATGTCGCACGTGCCGCGGTCTATGCAGCAGAATGGAATGCCGGTGACTACCCAGCAACAGCAGCAGCAGTCGCAATTGCAAACACAACAATTCCAACAGCCGCAATTGCAAGCACAACAGTTCCAGCAGCAGATTTACCAGCAAAATCAACAATTTTGACTTTAACTAGTAATAAAACGATATTTATTTCCATCAATGATCAGACACTTGCGCGTATTTATTGAATGTCTCCGGGTCGATGGCAAACGTCCTTAGAATGTCGGCTTCCAGGAAGTGCATCTCACCCGCCAAGACGAGCGAATGAAGCGGTTCCCCAAAATCCGCGTCCAGGAGCTCTTCAAGCGTTCCGCAAATAATACGCTGGTCAGGTGCTCCAATGCGAGACATTCCAACTCCGATTGTAGTCCGAGAGTACACTATTTTTATGGGCGGGAATAAATGAATACTTTTCACTGCACGTGAACCAATGCAAACCATTTTCGCCTCTCTTTTCTTCAATTTCCAACAACTGCTCTACTGCCTGATTGACGGTCATGTATCGGGGGGGCTCGTAAATCTTGCGACCTCGAGCCATGTTTTCGATCGACTGCTCCTTCACTTTGATATCAAGCAAACACAGAGTATGCAGCTTGATGGCCCTGTTTTGCTTAATCTTGTCGTAGAAGGAGTCAGGGCGCCAGTTGTCGAGGAAGAAGACGATGGAGATCGTCTGCCCGTAGTTGTAGAGCTGGAGCCCGCAGCAGCCAACGGCGTTCATGATGGAGGCGTTGTGGATGGAAGTGACGGGAATGCTGAGCTCCTTCGCGCGCAGAACAAGGTCCGTGTGCGTCGTGGCGCCGAACGGGTCGCCGACCACCAGAAACGCCACGTTGCCTTTGTCGGCGCCGGAAAGGATCGCGTTCAAGTCAGATTCCACCATTTCGCGGTCGGCCAGAAGCACCTTCTTGCCGTAAAGCGCCTCCAGTCGCTCCGTTGGGACCGTCAGGATCGAGGTGTAGTGCTCAAGGTACACTCGCTCGCACGACTGCACCGCCTCAAGCCCCTTCACAGTGATATCCTTCTCGTCTCCAAGACCCAGGCCAACTGCATTCGTACGGTGAGTCCACGGGTGACGCTTGATCCGGGCGAGGAGAACCCACCAATATAGAGCATCTCGCCAGTTTTTTTTCTTTTCCTTTTCCTCTTCTGTTATCCTTACGCTAGATAATTGTAAATAGTGCAGGCTTCTCGGACTCTCCCATCTCGAATCTAGTTAGTGCCATTCTCTCTTGCTAGCTTGTGTAGATTCGATGTTTTAGACCCCAAACCCCGACAGAAAAAATGATACCAGGCCAGTATCAAAACCTGAATGTGATAGACCCCAAACCCCGACAGAATAAATGAAACCAGGCCAGTATCAAAACCTGAATGTGATCGATAATTGTACAGCTTACGTTGATTTGAATGAGCGGGAACTCCTTGCCGACTGATGTTAATTTCGCCCCAAAAAAAAAAGCCACCATCAAACGCTGAACTTGCATAACCGTAGCTCCGACCTACAAAAAGCTTGCGATGGATAAATACGAACCACCAAAGAAGAGTGGAAAAATGATTGCTCCTGCTTACTCTAGTCGTGTCATGTATTCCAATTGAATCGTAATATTGCAGCATTCTTCCTAAACTTCAGAAAAATAAAGAACCCATGCCATTTGTTTACACGCTTTTTCATGTCAGTTCGATCAATCACAAAGGAGGCATCGATTAAAGCTTTACCCCCATGAGTTTTTTTAACAGAAAGGAAACTGCTCTTCATTCGAGCCACTTATCCCTGCGATTGTCTCTCTCAAATCAGCAACAAGCTCAAACGTTTGAGCGGCTTTTTAGCGTCTTTCCAAAACCATCAAAGGTCCCGATAGAGGACACCAACAGTGCTGAATCCAAACTGCCCAAACATACCGGAGACCCTCAAAACGTGTACGCAACAACCGGAAGCCGCATTCATTATCGTCCACTTTTGTCGCACGTGCCCTAACATGGGAGAGCTCAACAATCTCGTTGAAGCCGTGCTTTTCCCACGCCACTTGAAAAAAATTCATTCGCAGGTCGCCCAAGTTTACGTACAAGAGGGAATGTTTTACTTCTGACGCGAATGGCTCTCCTGCTTCTTCGCATCGAGCCCAGCAGAATCAAACGCGAAAGGAAAGGCGTTCAAACATCCGCGTCGGGGGCACCCTGCTGCTCCTGAAGTCGCTTTCTATTTTCCAGAATCTTCATTCTTCGCTGGTAGCTGGAAACGCGTACATTAAATCATGCGACAAGAACCGCAACGGCTTGACTGCTTACTCGTCGTATTGGCACTTGTTCCAGGCGACGCGCTCCTCCTCGCAGTGCCACGGCATGTACCAGTTTGCGCGTCTGCACTTGTTCAAGTCGGGCAGAAGATGCGCGCAGTAGTCGCGGAAGGCGAGCGGGATGCGCTCCTTTTGCAGTTCGTTCTGCGAAATGTGCATTTCTGGTGGGTTTGGGATTTGAATTGGAGTTGCATGTGTACACGGGATGTCCAGATTGAGATGGCGCATCATTCAGGAGTTGGTGGAGTGAGTGACGGATGGTAGTGGAGTGGTCGGGGAAGGTTCGCAGAGTGAGGAACAGTTGAACTGTCAGACCACAGCCAGCTTTATACATTAAACAACCAAACAACAGAAAACTCACTAGGTGGGGCAGTGTCGTCGAACTCGGCGGATCCCATCGTGGAAGGTAGATGGGAGGGCAGGGAGCGCGGTTTTGCTGGTTTTCTGCATTCCCGTACACGCCACTACAGTCCCAGGCAAGTTTATTGCAGCACCTACATTCGATACTTCTTGAAGGTATGGAAGAACGAAAAAAAGGGTGCAGATCCGAAACAACAACGGGGTGGGGGTATGAGAACAAAACACTTGGACAGATATCCAGTGTTCGCTTAGTTCAACGAGGAAGCACTCTGTAGAATATGGATCAGCATAACGGTCACATGCAGCCCTCTGAATCAATAGTAGAAAAAACAAAACAAACTCACAGTGATAATGTCAATCAACTCGTTGGTAATGGCGGCCTGATGCGAGCGGTTGTAAGTCAAAGTGAGCTTGGTAATCATCTCTCTGGCGTTCTTGGTAGCGTTCTCCATGGCAGTGCGCTTAGCCGCCATCTCAGACGCGCAGCCTTCGGCAATGGCCCAATAGAGAGAGTGGACCAAAGTGAACTCCTCAAAGTTCTTTAGAATGTCGGCCTCGTCCTCGATTTCGTAGGCGGACAGCTTGGCTGTGGTTTTGCATGAAGGGAAAATAAGCAAGATGGACGCGGCGAGTTTGTGGGGGGCGAGTCAGTGAGGACCCCACGGAGGGATGGTTGGGACGGGAACGGGGGTTCGCGACACGCACTTTCCTTGAGCGCGGCGTAGCTTCTCGCCTGGCCAAAGGGGCGGCTTGGCTGCAACACCGCACGTTTTTCGTGTAGTGAGGGACTGGGACGCACTCCTCCTTCCTCTTCGCGTCGTCCGAGCCGCCATTTGATGGCATTTAATGGGGAAAAGAAAAGGACCGTCTCCCGACGAGCGCCATCGGCAGCGGAATGCATCTTGCGCTGAAAAAGAATGTCATGGATATATTTACCAATGTAAGGGATGTCACAATTATTAAGGAAAAAACATCTGAGTTTTATAGGCACGTTGTATTATTAAATGTTATTCTGAAGTTTTCACTTTTGATTGGAATCACTTATATATTATTTGGCAAACCATCCATCCTGCTTGCTGTCCTCCACCCCCCACCCCCATCCCACTGTCACCGCGTATTCCCTGAGAAGTAAGACCAACCACACTGCAAATGGCCACGGCAAAGATCGCCGCCCTCATGGTCCGCACCCTGGCCAAACCGCTGGCAAATTCACTAAAGAGCTCGGTATGACCCCACTTCCTCAACGTCTGGAACATCCCCATCAACCCGACGGAAAACGCCAACCGATCCTCGGATCGTCTCGCGTTTCATATCAAAATGAATCAAATGCGGAGGAGTCTCTGACAAATCGATACACACCACCAGGCCGTCAACAGTCCTACCTTCAAGCGATTCTGCATATCCGTTGCACAAGGATATCATCGAACAGAAGAGTGAGCCTCTTGTTTTCGTGGCCAGGCCTTTCAAAACCTTCCACCAACCTTGATTGATGAGCCTCGGAGCGCAGGACTCTCAAGATGCGCTTCCTGGGGTACAAAGTCGAAACCATTCGGCCGCTAAATGAAGCGAAAGCGGTAGAACTCGGGTCAAGCTTTTTGGCCGAGTTCTTCATATTTGGCGTCGCGGGTGCGTCTTGCCTGAGCGACGCGAAGATCCAATCTGCATTTGAGCGAGTTGAAAGTATATTTGTAGAGATGTCACTCGCGAGACAATACGCGAGGGAGCAGTTTGCGAATTGATGAACGGCGGTCTCACAGTATACAGGTGGAGTTGGAGGCATTAACACAAACCATGCAATCAAGGCTCGCATTCAACCGCTGTCTGATATGAAAATTCTAAAAAAAACAAACAGGGACTGTGGTGGTGACTGAGACGGTCCGCTCGTCCCTGAAATCTTCGGCGCACAATCGAGCCATTAATGAGGCACTCACGGAACTGAAAAGCGACCGGGTGGCGGACGCGGAGTGCATCGACTCGTTGATGCATGCGGTTAAGATATTGGAGAAGGAAAACGACGCCCTGCGGTTGGCGACGCAGAGTTTGGTGGCGATTATTGTGTTGAAGGTGGCCAAAGAACGCGCGTGGCTGCCTGGGTTAGGGGGGGATGGGGCGCGACTTGAAAACGAGTTGATGCATGTGAAGCTGCAGCTGGACAGTGCGCATGAGTTGGCGGTGCGGAGGATGCAAAGGAGCATGTCGCGATTGGAGGCGATATCGCACTTAGAGTCAGTAGAAACTATCAGCGGGACTATGGCGTCATGAAATCTTCAGACTGGACACTCGTCGGCTCCGAGTATATCAATAAATACCGACTTTACATTGTATCAAAAAACCGGCGCTTTACTTAAAATCAAACCATTGCAACAAGATATCTTACTCGTTCACCTCATTTTCCTCCCAATGTTTTACCAATCATTCCCTGTGGTGTTATATTGTGGTCGTCAGTTCCGAGACACCAATACACGCATCAAAAACCTCACCTTCCCGGCATTCAAGCTCGCCGCCTTCGCTCCCGAAGCTCCATCTTTGGCAGCAACCTCCTCCGCCCTCTTACGAGCGGCCTCCTCACGCTGCTTCTTGATAATTGCCAACCGAGCCAAATCCGACTTTGCCTGGTCCGTCTTGCCCTCCAACGTTGCCTTGACACCTCATCATGAGTACCACTGCTGTTTAAAATGACAGTTGTCTCATACCTTCCAGAAAGCGGCCTTCTTCCGCTCCGCCTCGAGCTCCTCCCTCTCCCTCCGGCTGAGCTGGGTAGCCACAGGGACAGCCGAAGCCAAATCGCTGGCCTTCAGGTTCCTCTGCGCTGCCCTGTTTGCGTTGCTCGTCTCGAACGCGGCGACTTCCTCGCCAACGTCGACGCTGCCAATGTTGACCACCTGGCGAACAGCGGTGCGCACGATCGGTGATGCATCCGCGTCTGAGTCTTGATCCGAGTCGGAGCCGCTCTCGACGACGCGCAGTTTCTCTATCTGCGCTGCACTGCGCTCGAGGTCCTCGTCCCCAGTGAATGTGCGCGGGCCGCCCCGCTTAGTCTGTTTTCCAGATGGTTAGTGCATTCATGCTAAAAGGGATGCACTTGCCTTGTTGAACTTGGAGCCCTTCTTGCCGCTCATTTGCCGATTCTCTGGTGGTGAGTTTCAGAAGGGGGCTTGCCGAAACAAGGGAAGCTCCACACCACTTGCATGGCTCGTACATAGTTATCAACCAAGTATCATAATGGCTCCCGTCCTGAATGTAAGGCAGCTCTGTGGAGGTTATCCACATTCTAAATGATGGAGATCAAAGATGGTATAATCATCAAAATGGATCGCAAGTAACAACCATGAACGCAACTCTGAATTCCTTAGGATTAAAAGATAATGCAAGTGGGGCTCTCCATACTCGCGATCCTCAATCGGTGGCGGTGAAGGCTTCCGACCTCGACATACGTGCAGATTCCCCCTTCAAGGCAAAGCATCCAACTGCGCTGCGAAGCCGTCCCCGCTTCAAGAAAGACAAGTCAACGGCATTCTGTGGACGCAGCTGCGACAGCTTCAACTGGAACAGCGCAGGTTTGTCGAAAGCCAGCGCGCGACGCTCAATCGAATCTTCTTGCAAGCTGCGCAATTGCAACCAACTGGCAGCTGAGGAAAGTGTCGAGGCGAGTGGGAATCCGTATGTTTCCGTCAGCCATTCAATATCGGAGTCCCTTCTTTATTTTTTTTTGGTTTTTTTTATTGTTGCCCAACTAGAATGACGTCCAACTGGCAGAAGCTGCTTCCCACCATCAAACCGCAGAAGAAACCAACCCAACCAAAGCCGGCGGACTCAAAGCCCGGATCTCTGAAAGCAAAACAATCCAAAGTGGCGAGCACCGCTTCGAAAGTTTCCAAAAAGCCAGTTGTGAAGCAAGCACCAGTCACTGTTCCCGCGCAGCTAACAGCATCAGAGCCAAATAAGTCTTTGACTCCAGCAGTGAAGCGAAAGCGCGCCCATGATGACTTCTTGGATTCTCTGCTCTCCTCAAAATCGAAGAAGAGGTGAGCAGTGCCGCTCCTGCGTGTTCGAAATTTGATGAATGGTTGCAGCAACATTCTCGAAAGCTCTACATCCGTTGAGAATGAGGCACAACTGTCTGTGGATCTGTTAGTAGCTGAAGCTTCAGATCACGAAGTTGTTCATGAACCCGAACCACTCGCTCCAAAGAAAACGCGTGGTCATTCTGAGGATCCCGTCGCGAGCTTAGAACTAGAAGCTGAACGAAAGTCTGCATTGAGCATACTGGACGCTGTTTTGAAATCGGAGGCTTCAGCCGTTGGGTCACAGAAACTTGATATCCAGGAAAAGGTGAGGGGAGGGGGGAGTTACTTCTTCTTCTATAATTTCATATATTTTTTTAACCATCCTCTCTTTCTTCAGGCTGACTCTGAAGCTCCATTGTCAGAAGCAGCAATGACCAAGTAAGTGTTTTTCAATCATAGGACCTGGACTAGATTGCTGAGAAATTTTCTTCTTTGCAGAGTAGGAAAATATCTTGCTATTGACTGTGAAATGGTTGGTGTTGGTCTGCATGGAGCAGAATCTGCACTTGCCAGAGTCTCCATTGTCAATTTTCATGGCCACCCACTGTTGGACACATTTGTGATTCCAAGGGAGCCTGTCACTGACTACCGCACACATGTCTCTGGAATTACACCTGCACTGATTGACATTTCCAAAAACAAGAATTTGATCACATTTGAGCATGCTCAGCAAACAGTCGCTAAGCTTATCAAAGACAAGATTGTGGTTGGCCATGCCTTAAAAAATGATTTCAAGGCTTTGCTGTTGGACCATCCTCGCAGGCTTCTGCGTGACACGTCTGAGTTCAAAACTTTCAAGGAAATGGCTCGAGGGAGGAAGCCAGCGTTGAAAAAATTGGCAAAGCAAGTACTGAATGTGGATATTCAAGGTGGTGAACACTCTTCAGTTGAGGATGCCAGGGTGTCCATGTTGCTTTACAAAAAATATCGTGCCAGTTGGGAAAGCACCATTCTGAAAAAGGACAAATAAATTTTCTTAATGATCCTACATCTTACACTTATTTAATGTAAGGTGTCATGACAAAATCCAGTTTTGCTGTTATCTTTTTTCCACGATTGTATCAAATTTAGAAGACATTCAAGTGCGAGTGGATCAGTGCATGCTCAGGGGAGGAGGCACACCACACATGGCTTTGTGGATTGAGAAACAGTTTCTGAGCAGTTGGAATGCCTGTCAAGTGTGACTGGCAGAGCAATGCAGATCAGTCAAAGCAATGCAGATATTTCTTCAGTCTAGTGATGTTTCCAATTACAGATGCTGCAAGCTTGTAATATCAATCAATTCACCATCAATGCTGTACACATACAGTATAAAAAATGGTTTTTAGATGATACATATGTAGCTTGGTACTTTCAGGTGGACACCGATTTCTGTTTCAAAAGCAATACAATATTGCAGCTACTTCCACCCCTCATACAAAAAAATTTTTATATCCTGCATCCAGTCATCAAGCTGAAGACAGGAGTGACTGTGTCCAGTTGTGCATTGTTTGCACAGCGATTTCTTGACCATTTTATGTTTTACTTCCACAAACCATGTAATTTGTCCAGGTCAATGTGGCAGGCCATTTTTTGATGTCATAAGGGTGTTGTTTGCGTTGCCAAGTTTGTCAGGTTGTTTTCTAGAAAGCTCAGAGGATTTTGTCGTTAAGCAATTCCAAAGTGAATGCAGGTTCATTTGCGCAAAAATTTCTTCAGATTGATTAATCCGGTGATGTAGTTAGTACCATTAGTGTGAAAAATTAACTCCTTGGTTGTAGTGCTTTTTGCGACACACTTGGAATTGAAGTTTTCGCAATTCTGTTGTAGTCGGATTGTCAATCACAGAAAACAACAGATATAAATATAAAAGCATGTCTAAATGCGTGCATTTCTAAATTTAATGCATGGAACTACAAGGAACAGTAAGAAGTATCTATTTCTCTCCCTCCTCTGACTCACGTTTCTCCAGTCCAAGCATTCTACTCGTCCTTCTAATTCTGCCACGAACTAGTAACTGATCGACTCCCGATGCGCGAGACTGTATTTTAAAGCAATGGTATTTGAATTGCCAATAAACGGTGGGGGGCTAAGTCCCTGGCCTCACGAAAAACAGCAACCAACTTGGAAACGTCGCTTACGCATGTCGAAAGGCCTTACATCTTGTCCCCAGTGCCGAATCCAATTCAAACCGTGCATTGAGTGCTGGCTATGAGTAAGAGTGAGCAGACGAGGCTGCGACAATTTTGGCTATGCTTCGTGAGTTGTTTTTTTGAGGTGCAGTAGTGTTGGGAGTGGAAGTCGTTCATTGTGTTTGTTAGCTCAAAGCGCATATATGTCGTAGTCAAAACGGCAAGCGCCATCACGATGCTGGCTGCTATCACACAATCCGGTTTCGTGCGAGGACCAGTCATGGCCAGGGTCGCTGCGAAGGCTTGAGGGCTTTTGTAAGCAAAATTGTGCCAAATTAAGCTCAAACTTGTGAATAATTTTTAATAATGGAATTTACACTGCGCGTCGCCCCACACTAGATCCTTCTTGTTTCTCTTGCCGCCGCCTGCGTTGTCAGCTCGCCCCACCTCTTTGGTAGTGTCGACGCGACTTACGGCCTCTCTCACAAAGTAGCCTCTGTACCGTGCACTGGCACAATGTACGCGCACAGACAGTTGGATCATTAGCCTGGCTCTGCGTTCTTGTATTAAGGCGATGCCCCTCGTGTTCATATTTTGACGAAGCCTTTTTTTGCAATTGGTAGGACACCATTCCTCGTCAGGCAATGTGTGAGAGGGCGATGAGTGCATGTATCGCCTGATGTTGATTATGGGACCAATACGTTTTTATTTGGATTCACCGTTTTAACAACTTGTTCATTTGCCTTCAATTTGGAGATGCGCGAAATGCGGTGTCGGCTTCTTATAATATTCACACAAGAAATTGGGATGT
>MU614607.1:44278-62637 GCA_025201725.1 Chytriomyces sp. MP71
CCAAGACCCAGGCCAACTGCATTCGTACGGTGAGTCTGTGGGCGACGGCTGACTTGGGCGAGAACCCACCAATGTACAGCATCTGTCCCCTTTTTTTTTCCTTTTCTCTCTTTTTCTTTATAATGAACTCCCCAAATGAGGTTCAGCGTTCGACATTGTCGACAAGGCAGGGGTTTTTACGTCGTTCCAACCATTCTGACGCGCGGGCTTTTCTCTCGGTGTCGCATGTCTTGAAACACTCAATGATGTTGGGGTAAAAATCGATTGCAAGTCAGTTAAGCATGCACGCAGTAGATGTTCTGGGTCCCTTTACCACGATCAGCATAAGCTTTTGATCGCGCAAATTTCCCTTGCCTCGATTTGACAAACCAATCTTCGTCACGAAGACAATCGCAACGCGACGCAGTCATTCTTTCTCCTCATACCTAGAGTTTTCCATTCGTTCCAGTCAAGTTAACGTCTACTCGTCGCTTCTTTTCAGATTTCGTGAAGGACTTCCGACTAGTGTGGACGACGGCGTAGTCAATCCATCGTCTGGTCAACCATTGGCGGCTTAACGAGTCACTCATTTACCACGTTTTGATTTGTGAGGTTCTGATTCGGAATGGAATGGGTAGTCTTATGCAGGAAAGGCGAGTAACAAGAGCGAAGCGGCGCCTTTCAACTGCGATCGGAACAGACCGCGCTGATTGTGTTTTGGCAGATGACATTGCTGCGGGCTGTTCAGCTTGTAACAAGCCCTTCAACTTTTCATGAACACGCTGTTTCGATCCAACTTGGGACACATTTCTTCGCGGGTTGCCCAACTTTGAAGAAAAAGAGGGGGAGGAATGCTTTATTTCCGTGCGCGTTTTCAGCTTGGATCCATTTACTCGGATACTTCGCATGGAGCTCCGAAGAACCAAAATACGTTAAGACACGCATTAAATCTCAGCGTCCGCGGCAGCCAGCTGCTCCTGAAGCCGCTTTCTCTTTTCCAGAATCTTCATTCTTCGCTGGTAGCTGGTGGGACACATTCATTCAGTAATTCGAACCGAACGCGCTGGGATGCTCACTCGTCGTACTGACACTTGTTCCAGGCGACGCGCTCCTCCTCGCAGTGCCAAGGCATGTACCAGTTTGCGCGTCTACACTTGTTCAGGTCGGGAAGAAGATGCGCGCAGTAGTCCCTGAAGGCGAGCGGGATGCGCTCCTTTTGCAGTTCGTGCTGCGAAATATGCATTTCTGGTGAGAGTTTTGAGTTCGATTCGATGGAGTGGGATGTCATTTGGAGTGGCCGTTGGTTGCGAGAGGACATTGCGATCGAAATGGCATCGACAAGTAGGCGTGAGAAGCAGACGGGCGTTCGTAGCGAGACGGAACGCATCCGGCGATTCAGTTGCGCAGAGTCAGGGAACAGTTGCGCAGTTAGACTGGCACCCAACAATGCGCAGATGCGCAGGCGAAGAGGACCGCTTACTCGGTGGGGCAGTGTCGTCGAGCTCAGCGGATCCCATTGTGGAAAGTTGGGCGAGTTGACTGGGGAGAGATGGGGGGTTTTTGCTCGTTTTCTGACCCTCAATCAACACCAAAGGCACGGTCCCATGCAACTTTATTACAACACCTTGTCATTTATAGTTCTCGGAGATAGAAAAATATGAAATAAGGTTGTTGGAAACCGGACACAAAGTGGGACGGGAAAATGAGAACAAGTAACGTTTGGACAGGTATCCACTTCTTCTTTAGTTCAACGAGGAAGCACCCTGTGCATACCGGAAATACGATTAATGAGCATACAACACAATCAACCTCTGAATCAAGGCATCAGACAAAAAAATAATGACAAAACTCACGGTGATAATGTCGATCAACTCGTTGGTGATGGCAGCCTGACGCGAACGGTTATACGTCAAGGTGAGCTTGGTGATCATCTCTCCGGCATTCTTGGTCGCGTTCTCCATGGCTGTGCGCTTGGCTGCCATCTCGGACGCGTAGCCCTCGGCAATGGCCCAGTAGAGCGAGTTGGCCAAGGTGAACTCCTCAAAGTTCTTGAGGATGTCGGCCTCGTCCTCGATTTCGTACGCGGACAGCTTGGCTGGTTTTTGAATGAAGGGGTAAGAACGTGATTCAGACGCGAACGAAACAGGCGCAAAAGCCGATTCACGCAATGAAAAACGAAAACGCACGAGCAGCAGCAATGGTCTCGGCAGAGTGAATTGCGAGGGGTGTAGCCTCGTAGGAAATGACACTCTTGAACTGGTTGTAAATAATCTGTCCTGCCTCCAAATGCAATCCCTGGGTCAAAATCTGGTCCGCAATCATGCTCGCCTCGAGCCAAGATGGCGCCACCTTGGTCACCTGGTCAAAGTGGATCACAATGTTCTTGCGGTACTCGCGCTGAATCTGGTTGCGCGCCTTCTGGCCCAGCACGGCGATCTCGCCCTCCTGGTGATTCGCGGCCATGTAGCGTTTCACGGCTTTGCTGATGGAGGAGTGGATACCACCGCAGAGGCCGCGGTCGGACGAGACGGCGATCACGAGCGGCTTGGTGGTCTCCTTCTCGGCGACTTCAATGTGCTTCAGAAGGCCTGTATTGGTTGGAAAACGGTCCGTGAGTTGCTCTGAATTGTGAGCCAGTTTCCGTTTCACGTTTCCAGGGTCCAAGGGTGTTATTTTGTTCCACCCCTTAAATCCTCCGTGCATCTGACATCAGCATTCCATTATCCAATCAACCCATGTTGATCCAGACACTCTGGTATCAAGTTTCTTTTCCTCTACGCGCCAATTTCAGGCCTCAACCATCCCGTCAACCTGATTTCGCCCAAACTAGCCACAGGCTCTATCCGTGCCGCAACTACACAGCCACACCCATGTCGTCGCAAACAGGAAGATACGCAACTGTTGGCAGTCTGTCCGTACGCGCGAGCGGACTCCATGGTTCTCTGGGCCTTTGTGACCTTGGTGGAGGCAATCATCTTCATGGATTTTGTGATTTTGGCAATGTTGGAGATGGACTTGAGACGCATTTGGACTAACGGGGGGTGGTGGTGATGATGGTTTTGGGCGTGGGTTAGTACGATGCTGGATCCAATCCAATGGAGCGACGGACGAGAGGGGAGCGGGATCGCGATACGCACTTTCCTTGAGCGTAGCGTAGTTTCTCGCCTGGCCGAAGGAGGCGGCGTGGCTGCGACGGCACGTACGTTAGTTAGTCAGGGGGACCACCTCGGCTCAGCCGCGGTCCCGGTCGCGGTCCGCATCCCTGTCCACTCCCTGTCCACTCCCTCTCTACTCCCTCTCCACTCCCTCTCCACTCCCCCTCCACTCGCTTCAGAAGGACAGGAAAAAGAGTCAGTCACCCGAGCACTGGCGCAACCTGGCGAACAGAGGAGGGAAACATGTTGGACGAGTCGGTGGTTTGGTTGGGAGTCGGTCAAAAAAGCGCAAATCTCTCTCTCTCCTGCTGACCAGAACCACCCACCACCCCACCCCACCACACCGCCTCACTCCACACACACCCGAGTCGATAACCACAAATGGCCACAGCAAAGATCGCCGCGCTCATGATCCGCACCCTGGCTAAGCCGCTCGCAAATTCACTCAAGAGCTCGGTATGAACCAGTGCCTCGACCTGCAGAGCATCCTCTCAACTCGAAAACTTCCGCTGATCCTTGGATCGTCTCTAGCCTGCTATGGTTGAATTGGGTGCAGAGTGTCTGACATATTCGATCCTCACACCAGGCCGCCAATAGTCCCACTTTCAAAAGATTCTGCATATCCATTGCACAAGGATATCATCGAATTGAAGAGTGAGTCTCGTGTTCCAACCTTCTTCGAAACCACCAATTTGGACCAACCTCTCTGATCACAGGACCCTCAAAATGCGCTTTCTGGGGTACAAAGTGGAAGCCATTCGGCCACTCAACGAGGCGAAGGCGGTGGAACTCGGGTCGAGCTTTTTGGCCGAGTTTTTCATATTTGGCGTGGCGGGTATGTCTTCTCTGATCGACGCGAAGGTCCTGTCTGCAATGAGCGAGTTGAAGGAACTTCATAGCGATTACACGCGTGAGGCAATATGCGATGGAGCAAAATGAGAAATGACGCGGACTGATTTGGAACGCGTCAAGGTGCACATGAGAAGATGAAACCGCATGAAAAGATACGTACACAGGGTCTGACAAAAGTTTCAAACAGGGACGGTGGTGGTAACCGAGACGGTCCGTTCGTCCTTGAAATCCTCGGCACACAATCGAGCGATTGATGAGGCACTCACAGAGCTCAAAAGCGACCGGGTGGCCGACGCGGAGCGCGTCGATTCGCTGTCACATACGGTGGAGATACTGGAGAAGGAGAATGACGCGCTGCGGTCGGCGGCTCAGAGTTTGGTGGCAATCACCGCCTTAAAGGAGGCCAAAGAACGTGCTTGGTTGCCTGGCTTAGTGGGTGATTCTGCTCGACTTGAAATGGAGTTGGTACATGTCAAGGTACAGTTGGACAGCGCTCATGAGTTGGCGGTGCGGAGGCTGCAAAGGAGTCTGTCGCGAGTAGAGGCCGTGGATACCATCAGCGGGACTGTGGCACCATGAACTCTGTGGACTGGACAATTTCTCAACACCGTTTTCTGAAATAAATAAAAACTTTTCATTGTATCAAACGGTGTTTTACTTGAAATCGAACCGTTGCAATACTGTATCTCCTCCTTGACCTTATTTTCCTCCCAATGTCTTGCCAATGATGCCCTGTGGCAATATGACTGTCAGCGCAACTATTATGGGACACCAGAACGAATCGAAAACCTCACCTTTCCGGCGTTCAAGCTTGCCGCCTTTGCACCCGAAGCTCCGTCTTTTGCAGCAGACTCCTCCGCTTTCTTGCGAGCAGCCTCCTCACGCTGCTTCTTGATGATTGCCAACCGAGCCAAATCCGACTTTGCCTGGTCTGTTTTGCCCTCCATCGTCGCCTGAAACCTTGCAGTGAGTACTATAGGTACATAGGACGACAGATGCTTGATACCTTCCAGTAAGCGGCCTTCTTTCGCTCCGCCTCGAGTTCCTCCCTCTCCCTCCTGCTAAGCTGGGTAGCCACGGGGGCGGCCGTCGCCAAATCGCTGGCCTTGAGGTTCCTCTGTGCTGCCCTGTTCGCGTTGCTCGTCTCGAACGCGGCAACTTCTTCGCCCACCTCCACGTTGCCGATGTTGACGGCCTGGCGAACAGCAGTGCGCAAGATTGGAGTTGCATCCGCGTCTGAGTCTTGGTCCGAGTCGGAGCCGCTCTCGACGACTCTCAGCTTCTCCATCTGAGCTGCGCTGCGCTCGAGGTCCTCGTCGCCGGTGAAGGTGCGTGGGCCGCCCCTCTTCGTCTATTTCAATAGAGTATTAGAGCATTCATGCGAAAGGTATGGGGGGCTGGCCTTGTTCAACTTGGCGCCCTTCTTGCCGGACATTTGTTTCCTTCAAAGATGTTGGAGATTGCCCCCGAAACAAAGAAAAAAAACGACTGCACCCCTGCATGGCTCGTCCACAGTCGATCGAATCAAGGATTATGCTGCCTCGTGTCTTGTGTCTCAGAGCAGTTCACACACACGCTGACCACATGTCGGATGATCTGGATCACAAGCTAACATCAACTCGAATGCTACGTAATTGCCAGCAACGCCGCATTAGAAGTTTGAATTGGAAAGGGTGTTGAGACAATTGGTGCTCGCGATACCCACATGCAGTTTCGATTCCCCAAACTGACAATTCTCGCAAATACATTCACTCGGGACATCATCTGGGCCCCATCGATAGACCTCCATCCAATACGCAGCGTAATGAGTCAACAAGCATCATCTTTTACAGGTAGCGGTGACGGGTTCCGAACTCGATCGAAATCCATACCTCGGTCGCACAGTGACCGCCAACGACCAAAGCCGTCCGCCAGTTCGTCCAATCATAATAGCGTTGTGCTAAGAAAGCCACAGAGGGGAAGCAATTTCGCCTTGGACGGCGGAACAGCAGGAATGATTCCCGTCAAACCACACCCGAGTCCATCCCCCCTTCAACGCAAAGCATCCTACAGCGCTGCGAGTCCGTCACCGCTGCGACAAAATAGCTCAACGGCCGTGCAGGCGCAATTGCGGCAGCTGCAACTGAAACAGCGCGGATTTGTCGAAAGCCAGCACGCGTCGCTCAACCAAATCTCTTACCCAATTCGCGCCCCGCGCGACATGATGTCAGGCGCAAGTAGTATCAGTTCCATGACGCTATCGCGGGATCGCGAAGCGCAGCAGATGGGAAAACCGTCCAGTAAACTCAAAAACGTGAGCTCCGTCGTTGAGCCGACCATCAACCTTGTGGGTGGGGATGTGCCCAACCAAGTCGTCAAGAGTGTCGCAGGAAATAGTATACGGGGTCCCACGGTCATTCAAATGATTTTCAATTACGCCTTCTTTCTTGTAGTTCTCGCGGTCGCTGTGCAAACCAATTGGTCACCCTACATTCGATTCTACATGGTGGTCATCTACATCATTTTGAGCTATGAAGTACTACAAATTGCGCGAATCTCGAATTCGAGGAATGCAAACAGTCCCTACATGTTTTACTACTCGCTACTGCCGTTCGTCTACTTTATCTTCATTTCTAGAGAAGTTCACTTCTTGGCTTTCTTGCTGTGGTATGCGACGTTTTTGATTATTTATTTGCAATCGGGGGTGCCCGATGTGTCGAAACATGTGACCATCTATAGCTTGGTAAGTTTGTGCAGGCTTTTCCGGATGCCGCTTATCTCGCATCATCTTGACTCATTCAGTTCGGACTGTTGTCGTATGGGATAGCGGTTCTCTTCATGTCACTGTTTTACAAGTCAGACTGCCCCTTCTTTGTGTGTGGACAACCGCTTGTTCCCCCCATTGACTTTCGCCAAGAGTTGATGGCTGTCGCCGTTGCATTTGCACTCACCATCAATTGTCGCTTCCTGGACTATTTCATCAAACTAAACGCCGTGGCGCTCCTGGACCGAGACAACTTTCTCAAAGAGCTCTTTAACATGAACGTGGAACTTCTGAAGCAGCTTCGCAAGGAGAAAGAAACAGAAATTGTGGACCTCGAATCGCCCCTGACCAAAGTTTTGCAGATTCTGGGAGAGATACGCGACAGTGACGCGGCAGACTCATTCATGATCAAAGAGTTGGACCGCATCATGAAAGTGCTCCATTCCGATCAACTCTATACGCCCGACATTTTCCAAAAGAGCTCAGATGCGGATGTAAGTGAGTGGCTCAAGATGATGATGCAACAGACACCAAACGCGGGCGGTGCCGGTGCCGGGTCCGGGTCCATTTCCACTGTCGTTAGGAGCGGATTTGAGTACGAGTTTATCGGCGGGGACGGAGACGCGCGCGGGTCGCATGTAGTCACGTTCTCATTGACACCCGACCAGCAAATGTCGACGCAAGAAAGCCGGGTGTTTGAGCTACTGCGCGACATTGACGATCCGAGTTTCGATGTATCGGTCGTGGAGTCTGTGTCGAACGGGCGCGTGTTGTTTTATGTTGGTTATTATCTGTTTCTGAAGTATGATATGCTGCGGAAGCACAAAATTCCCGAGTCTGTGTTTCGGAATTGGTTGACGCGGGTAGAGCATGGGTATCGAGGGGTAAGTGTGCCGCGCAAAAGAATTTACACAGGAGCTGATGGTTCCTCTCCAGACAAATCCATATCACAATGCCATTCACGCTGCTGATGTTGCGCACTCTATGAACTATTACATTAACAAGGCTCGGATATGGACTCATATATCACCTGAAGAACAGCTAGCTTCATTCATAGCGGCAATCATTCACGATTTCATGCATCCTGGCGTGAACAACACGTTTCTCATCAATACCAACAATCCACTTGCACTGCGCTACAACGACGTCGCTGTGCTGGAAAACTTTCATTGTGCAACCATCTTTGAAATCATGGAGTCCAACGAGGACTTGAACATTCTCCGGAGTCTATCCATCGAAGCTCAGAAAGTCGTGCGAGAGACGGTGGTCTCGGCCGTCTTGGCGACAGACATAGCGATGCATTTTGACTGGATCGGGAAATTCAAAAACAAAATGGGCCCGACGAGTGGTGGAATCAACTGGGACGTCAAGTTGGATCGACGACTCGTGATAAATATGGCCATCAAATGCGCCGACGTGAACAATCCCACAAAGCCGCTTGAGGCGTGCAAATATTGGACTGAAAAGATTATGGAAGAGTTTTTCAGGCAAGGAGATGAGGAAAAGAAGCGGGGTGTCCAAGTGTCAATGTTCATGAATCGTGCCTCAACGGATATTCCCAAATGTCAAATAGTGAGTGCTTGAAACATTTTAGAAGTATCTGACAGGTTTTGATTAAAAACAGGGATTCATTGATTTCATTGTCTTTCCATTGTTTGAAGTTTGGTCCGTGTTTATGCAAGAAGATGTGCAACCGCAAATGCAAAATATCGCAACAAACAAACAATATTGGAAGGATCAAGGCGCCATCCAATAACTGGATAGAATAAATATGTTTTTAGTGCTTTCAATCCCAGTCACTTTCTTTATTTCCGTCCATGTCCATCCAAACAATCACGTCTGCCAATCAGCTAATCATAGACAAGATGGTGGTTGAACATGCATTGTAACATGACTTCAAGGCTTTACTGTTGGATCCTCGGAGGCTTTTGTGTGACACTTCTGAGTTCATGACAGTCGAGGCAGTGGCCAAAGAAAGGAACCCATTTTTGACGAAATTGCTGAAGCAGTAATGAATGTGGAAATTCAAGTTGGTGAACACTTTCCCGTGCTGACGAAGCTGCAGGCTGTCCGTGCTATCCCAGTGAATCGAAAGGGCGTGTACAGTTGGAGCATTGGAGACGCAAAGTCCATTATACGTGAAGCTCCAATGCCTCGGGGGTATGATATTTATCACGGAAGATCATTAGTTCTTCCGACGTCTACGTCATCTTTGTCTTTGACGTCGGCTTACGTCGCCTCACATTTCTCTCATTGCCTCTGTTTAATAATGCATGCACATACTCTTGTTTGCGTTCAGATAGGTATCCCTTTGTTGGACCGACGTGGACCGCTGGCGAGGGACAGTTTGATTGTCACCACGTACGAATCTGTTCCTCTGATATTTTTGAAACGCCTGGTGGTACATGTTGAAGTCATGTGACTAGTCAACAATGATGCCTCGCTGGCGTTTTTGCTTAACCTGAAGCCGGACTGTAAATGAGGATCCAACCCGGACTGCAGAGCTCGTCCTAGCGATAACTATTTTTAGTGACTGCAACGTAGATGTAAGTGAAACATGTTTTAGTCTGTTGTGAAGTAAAATACACCTTCATCCACATCCGTTATGTGTCCAGAAGAAAGGGATTTCGCAGCTGCTCACATCGCAGACAGGTGACTCACCTGGTCCGGGAAAATAATCTTTTCGGGTCTGCGGCTTCCCTCAGATCGGGAACAAAGAATTACATCGCAAACACCACTTAGTCGATGTACAGCATGGAAGCTCGCAAGATTACAGAAACAGTAGCATCGTCAACAGATAATGACCGGTCAGGTCAAGGCTCCTACGCAAGTGCCTGCAACAGGGATGCCTCTAGCGCCCAATTGCCCGATGCCAGCAATAGTTCTGTATCAATGGAGGAGGAAAGCGGCAGCGAGTGCCCTTCTTCGCCCAGTATTGACTTGGGCCATTGGGACGACGAGGGGGCGGGGGAGGACGAAGCGGAAGGGCGGGGTTGGCGGACGGAGGCGATCGATGGACGCTTCGAATCGGACCTGAATCGGGAACGCATCGCGCGGTGGAATGACAGCATTCAACGTCCAGAGACACTCTATCCTTCCCCGTGTATCTCTTCTCGCCTCACTTCGCGGCAGTCGAGCGACGCGGGAATGACCATTGACCCCACACCGCCCTTCAAGGCCACCACATCAACGACAGACCTGGAGACACCCATCCTTCCGGCTCTATGTTCAAGCTACCCCCTCACCCAGACAACTAGCCGCCTGAAGACACTGGTGAAACCCGGTGGTGCACTCCTGAAACCACAAGACTTGGCAACGCACCGTAAAATCGTAGCATCGCGCGTCCCCCTCTTTGTGTCACGGCCGCTCCCGGTGGATGGACTGCACAACGGGTCCATACCGCTGAGAAACCCGCCTTGTGCGCAGAAACGGAGGGTGGAAGAGGTGGCGGAAGGGCCGGCAAGTGGACTATTGGGGACGCCGCAGAATATCTTAGGAGCGAATGGGCAGTTCAATGAGACTTTAGCACGGATGATTGAAGATGCCAAGAGGCGGTGTGCGACATTCGATGAAGTTTGTAAGCGGATGCGGACGGATACTGGATGGACTCCAGGTACAACGAGCCACGAAGGACTATAGACCGATGTGGGAGGAATAGCGAGTCTGTCGGAGGAAGGGCTGTATAGCAACTATTTGAATTATTTTGGAATTTAAACCTTTGAACCCTTGTAAAAAACTGATCAGAACAAGGTTAATAATCATAAGAAACGAGAAAAAGTTGGTGTCTAAGGAAAGGGAGGTTAGTCGTTTAAGTCGAACGCGAGTGCGGAACCGCCATCGACTTGCAAGATAGGTACACAGAGACGAATTATACGTTAGAAATTATCATGACGGTACACTTTCGCGGGCGATCGCCTGGATGGCAGGATGATTCTGGGTAAAGGACAGTGTAATCGAGTCATGATGAAACCTGAATGAAACCCTTTTTCGTCAAAAAACTGCACGGGATGATGCACGGCTCACATGTGCTTACTCTGGCTACGATCCCGCCTGAGATTCGACGCGAGATTCTGTACCGTCTCCCGATTCACGGCCCTGACCTGAAGGCTGCGACACTGTTAACGCGAGGCCTCTTCGACGTGACCGTGAACGGGGCCCTGACACACGTTGCCCAGTTCCTCGCGACGCTCCCGGCGCCGACACCTGATAGTCGCGAAGACCTGTCCTCTCGCATCCATCTTCTGCTCAAGCGCATTGTGCTCAAGGACTGGGACCTGCTCCCGCTCGTCTACAAGGCGGCAGTCTACTCCCACATCTTCTCGGCTTCAGCGGGAGGCTATGAAGACATTGAATACCACGAGTGGCGCTGGCATATTTCGGATTCCACCGCTCTCGCAATTGTACACACCCTCGCACGATCCAAGTTCGACCTCAGCGTACAGCGCAACAGGGCGTTCCGCTGGGCCTGCGACTTTGAGCACATTGCTGCCGCAAGGTGTCTCCTCGAGACGGGTCAGTGGTGGTTTGAGGCAATGCATGATGAGGCTTGCCTTTCAACTTCGCCAACCCTAAACACATCTCCCCCAATCTTTAGGAAAGGTCAACCCGGGCGACTACGACAACTACGCCCTTCGCGTCGCAAGCAACTATGGCCACCTCTCCGTTGTCTCGTTTCTTCTCTCGCTTAACGACGACCGCGTCGATGCAAACGCCGATGACAACTTTGCCATTGGCGCGGCCTGCGCAAACGGCCATACCGAGATTGTCTCCTTACTTCTCCAGCAGCGCAACGTGGATCCTGCCGCCATGAACCACTACGCGATGCGATTCGCGTGTCAGAATGGACACACACGCGTGGTGGATCAGCTGTTGAACGAGGGGAGGGCGGATCCGACGGCAGATGGAAACTATGGTGTTATATCTGCATGTCAGAATGGGCACGAAGGGGTTGTCGCCTTGTTGTTGGCAGATGGGAGGGCGGATGTGGCAGCAGGTATGCCCTATCTGACTTCTTGGATTTGTATGTCATTGCCTTGTGCACAATCTGATCTGATTTTACATGATATACGCAACAGATAACCAATGGCCCGTCAAAATAGCAGCGCAGCATGGGCATTTGGGGGTAGTTAAACTGCTCGTTGCAGACAGTCGTGTAGACGTTACGGTAGACAATGAGCTGGCTCTGTCTCTAGCAGAAAATGAAGGCCATATAGAGGTGGCTGATTTCTTAAGGGAGGTGGCCGCTGCCCGTTAGAGCTGAGGCGCGTTTCTTTGAAATTCATTCAAAAACACTTTTTGTAAGAAATATAAACTGTTAACATGAGAAAAAAAATATTGTGAAGTCAGCTTTCCATTGGAGACATATCTAATCCACTCACCCCATCTTGTTCGGTACTTCATCGTTTCCATCACTTAAGTGTCGCTTTGCTGTCGTCACGCGTTCGCGCGCGCCTACCTCGCTTAACCTTGTCTAGTGCTGGCTCACACATTAACCTGGTAGTTGGTGCTGTGGGAGGAAATTCAAGTTGGGACGATACGTGGTCAGGTACTTCTCTATGCAGATCAAAGTATACCAGAGTTTAGCCTGGATGCTCTGCATGTCTTGAACCGCCACCAGCGCGTGTTTGGAAAGCTTGAATTCGCGTGCATTGTCGATTTGTGGGTTTCAGGAAATGAACACTGCCACGCAACCGCTCCTTGCGCGAAGCGGCGTTTCATCGAACGGCCGCAGTCGGTCATCGATGCTGCGCTACTATTCGGCTGACTACGACGAGTCGGAGGACGAGTACGACACGACGCCGCGCGAACGGGTGGTGCGAAACCACTTGGTGTCGTACGCTTTGCTCAAGCCCCCAACTTATTTAATATCATTCATCAACACAGCCTCCAAACGAAGAAAGCAATTTTGAAACTGGTTTCAAAGAACTCAGCGAACGCAGAGCAAAAGACACTCTTTTCAGCGCCCTGTTTGTGCTCTCGCTGCTCGTCTTTACCCTTGCTGCGATCAACACCGTGCGCATTGCGCGCCATGAAGAGGGAGAAGAGTTGCGCAGGACCGTATTTGCCGCCTTCAAGAATGCGTTTGGTGGAGTCGATTCCGTGATGGGGTGGCGCGGTTTCCTTATTCGTGAAACTAGGTGTTTTACTCGGGGTCTCTGCCCTCTCCATTATGGCAGGCGTCGTGTGGATCTTGTGCATGAGTGCGTTCGTGAAGGTAATGACTAATAATGAATGGATCCCCTCTGAACAATGTATGATTCAAAAGCCCATTGTATGGGGGAGTATCATTGCCATCCCCATTATGTGTCTGGGTATTTTCACATTCATCGTGACGGACGCGCTGCTTGGCAAGGCCAATGACCCAGTTTATTTGGATCCGCAATACAACTGGTAAGTCAAATTTAACCCATCTGGAGACTTTGTTTCCGTGTCTGTTGGTGCAATCGTGTGAGGGGAAGTGTATCGGAGTGGTAAATTGGAGGAGGTGTGATTCTTTCATGAATCAAGCTAATTCCCTTCATGTACAGGATGATTGGTGTGGCTATCCTCTTTCTTATTGCCAGTATTGCTTCCGGAACTTTTCTCTACCGTGAACGCCGCAACATTGACCGGGCCATCAACATTATTCACCTCGCCTGCCAAATCCTTTGGGAAACCCCGAGCATCTTCACTCTTTCCCTCGGTATTATGGGCGTCTACAGTATCTTCAGTTTCGCGTGGGCGTTTGCTTTTAGCCACCTGTTTCTCCCCATAAGCGCAGACACACCGCCGCAAGAAGGACTGGCAGCCAGCACAGAGGGTGCCATCTTTTTTTTCGTCTTCATGCACTTTTGGTTTACGGCGGTGCTGTCCAGTGTGGAAAAGATGACCATCGCCGGGGTCGTGGGACAGTGGTATTTCGCGAGGACTTTAGATGAGACTTTTGACGAGGATTTGGTCGGGCGCAGTTTGAAGGCGACGTTAGGTCCTGGATTCGGCAGCGTCTGTTTGGCAAGTTTGGTGGTGGGTACTGTAGAAGTATGTCAATTTGTGGTACGTAACGTGCGCAAGGTAATGTCCACATGTTCTCCCTGGTATCAACGTCCCTTTTTACGACCTTGTCCTCTAGCACTCCCGCGGAAGTGCGCAACCTCTCATCTCCCTAGTCGACTCCTGTCTCGACTGTGTCAACCGTAGCGTCACACATATCTCCTCCTACACCCTCCTGTATTGCGGACTCACGGGTGCTTCCCTCTGCACTGGCGCGCTGGGCTGCACGCGCCTGTTCCGCCGCAACCTCGTTATGGGCATGGCCACAGCGGGAATCACGCGCGCGATCCTTTTTTTCGGCGCGAGTGCAGCAGCGGGTGGGGTTGGGGCGGGGACTTTTTTTTATAGCGCGAGAGGGACGGGGAGTCCGTATGCGTGGATGGTGGGCGGAGTTGGGGCATTTGTGCCGTTCTATGTGGTGCGGTTCATGAGTCAAATTATTCAAAATACGTGAGTGGTTTGGTTTAGCATTCCGGCAATTTTATTGGATTAACTCGTCATACTTACAGTGTCGACGCAACGTTCCTTTGCTACATGTTGGACGTGGATTCTAACTCAATCAACTGCCAAGAGGCGCATGAGATCTTTGAAAACGATCTGGGCCTTTGACGGGCGTTGAACTGACAGACAAACCAAGTTTGGCTTTTTCTGTTGTAACTGTGTAATTTTTTTGCTGTTTATGTTCTTCAAATAGTACGGCATTTGATATCATCGGACGTCGTTTCGCGGTTGTTGTTGTCCGCAAGATTTCCTAAATTGTCAGAGATTTACACAACTAGGACCTTCCGTCAACGAACACATATTTTCCTGCTTTACTGAGTGTTCAAGACAACCAATTTTACTGGCTAATCTCTAGTAAAGATCCTTGAACGTGTTTGAATCACCACCGCAACAATGGGCGCCACTCTCTCGGCCCGCATCGAGTGGGCTGCCACCCAATCCAACCACCCCAAAACCAGCGCAACAAACCAAAATCTTTTCCACGAGCTGATACACCTTGTTGACACGCTTGCGGCGCAACATCCCCAGGAGGCCACGGCCGAGTTCAAGCGACCGCTGATGTGGACGAGCAGCGTGTTACGGCCGCATCACTTTTTGGCTGCCCTTCAGGAATCTGGGTTATGACGGCTGCTAATGCAAAGTGAGTTCATATTAACTGAAGTCTGTTGTCTTGTTGAAGGGGAGCTAAACCGAGGTTGTAAAGAAACCCAAAAGTTTCCGTCACCTCTATCGCGACGAAGGGAGATGGAACGCCGCTCTTTGTTCTTGAACAGAATGGTGTTGGCGATGCTGCGACGTTCAGTGCTAAGGTGTTGTCCTTTGAAATGCTGAACCGAGTCCTCAAAACCGCGGAGGATATGAAGTTGCGTGAACTTCAGGACATTCTTCAGGGTTTGTTTTTTCTTGTGACAAGGCTTTCATTGAATTTGCTTTCTACAGCCAACCCAACGCCAATCAACACCATCTTTGGAATCCCGGATGTAAGCGCCAACACAGTCCTCATTGATGCATTTGAGGCCTTCCAGACCGAGGTGGAGCCAAAGAAGAAGGAAATCAATTCTCGACTATACAAGTTGCTTTTAATTCTCAACTCCTTTGATCTTGACTTATTGAGCGCGGCTGTCAAGAGCCAGGAGCGGTATGCAACCATACCCTTTACTCTCGCTTTCTCATGCTAACTGTTTTTAGCGAAATGCACCTTGATATCACCAAAGTCACGGCATAAGTGCAAATGTTACAATCTTTCAGCGGCAAGGAGCCTCAAAATGCGCTCTTGGCCATCCACTGGGAGAGCGAGTATACTTTGCGAACGGCTACAAGGCTCCGCCCTGGAGACAAGTATATGGCGAGATCTGCTATATTGAAGTCTCATGTACAGATGCTGACAAATTCGTTGTGACAGCAACCAAGGATGGATATTTCATTAACAAAGGGTACAGCGCGGACGACAAAGGTGAATATATTCGTTTCCGAAATTAAGCTACCAGCTCATTCGCTGGAAGGTCACGAGAAGCTCAATTACGAAATGGACTCTGAACTCTTTCTGACGCTTGTCGACCATATCAAGTCAAAATCAGAGCATTTTGTCAGCCATATGGACAAGCAGGATTATCTTTACCAGCCAGAGCATGTTTCGGTCGTACAATCTGTCAACGTCAATACGTTAGCAAACACTAACAACGCAAATGGCGGATATGGATACGCTCGCCAGGATGAGGTTTGAAGCCAATTTATTAGATTTTTTGCGTTGGTTAAAATTCATTTTGCAGAACCAGTTGAGCGAAGACGACAATCAGGATACATACCCCAACCGAGGAAAAGAAGTTCGAAAGAATGCCGCCGTTCGAAAATTGTAAGTATTGGGTTCATGTAATAAGTCCTGAATTAAACGCCTCCCCAACATCAGAATGAAAGAAGGCAAGACCAGAACAGCGACAGAACCATCGCTTAAATGGCGTTCGCTGGGTCTCAAGGGTGACGAAGCCTCTACAAAATACAAGAATGAAAGGAACGCAGTGGAGAAAGAGAACAGCAAGAGGAATACTGACAATGTTAAGGAGTGTCCGCGAAGTGGGGGACCTGACGAAGAAGAATCAAGCGAATCAGAGGACGGTGGTTCATTTGACGAGGAGGTGCAAGAGAAGCGACAGGATAACAGTTGAGATTGCCTATTCGTTGAGGGACACTAACGACAGGGCAGATGAGCTTCCCGCTGAATACTACCTGATACAAAAACTTGTAAAATACTTGCGTAGTGGAAATCAAACTGCGACAATCATTGCCATCTGCAGTTTGAGGGATTTTGACCTGTCAAACGAGTTCAACCAGCTGGCTATTCGAGATGTCGGAGGATTGGATATTCTTGTCAACTTGCTGGACACCGACGATCCAAAGTGCAAAAATGGAGCTTTGAAGATACTGAAAGAGATCTCAAAGAATGGTATGTCCCGCACGATTCATCCTTCGCTTACGCTATCTCATATATCTTCAATCGCAGTCCAAATCCGAACTGCTATCTCCGACCTGGATGGAATGAGACCTCTAGTTGAGCTTCTCAGAGACTCGGAAGAAGAGCTCAAATGTCTCGCTGCCGAAACCATTTCCCACTGCGCGAAAAATGCCCGTAACCGCCGCTCTGTGCGAAAATACGGCGGCATCAAAAAGCTTGTTCGCCTGCTTAAAGTCAAGCCCGGCTCGGAGGAGGAGGCTGTCGCAGTATGCGGAGCTCGCGCTTTGGCCACATGCAGCAAGAGTTCCAAAAACAAGGACGCTATTCAAGCCGCAGGCTGTATTCCACTTCTGGCAACACTCTTGGAGACAACCAACGAGGCTCTCTTGATTCCTGTGGTCGCCATTTTGCAAGAGTGCTCCTCCGATGAGCATCTGCGCCACTCAATTCGTTCTTGCGGAATGATCAAGTTCTTGGTGGAGCATTTGTCGAGTAAAAACGAAGAGCTTCAGATGCATTATGCTGGTACTATTTTCCAATGTGCAGAAGAAGGTTCGTTACGTAATGCACTAGCTTGCATAACTCACGCTTCCAAGACGAGACTCGCACCCTTGTCAGCCAGTTCAATGGTTTGTCCCGACAACGCAAGCAACAAGGAGCTTTTATTGCTGCTACTGGAGCTGTATGGAAATGCGCTCAGAGCTGTGAGTGTTCAAATTCCACATCCGTGACGCTGACATCTTGTTTTTTTGGCATGGATAGTGGAGAATGTCGGTGCTTTTAACAGGTTCAACACGATTAAGAAGCTCATTAGCTTGATGGAAACGAACCAACCTGAAGATGTCTTAGTCAACGTGGTCGGAGCTCTTGGGGCTTGCACGCAAACTCGTAAGCTATTTGGTGTTATTCGTTACATAGGCTCACGCGCATCACAGTGGATGGCCGTCAGGCTATTAGGGAAAGTAACGGAATCACTCCCCTTATCAATCTCCTGACTGGAACAAATCAGGCACTTTTAGTGAATGTGACAACAGCGGTTGGAGCCTGTGCTCTTGATAGTGATAGTATGATTGTGATTGACCGACTTGACGGTGTTGGTCTGCTGTGGTCTCTTTTGAAGTCACCGAATCCACATGTTCAAGCCTCGGCGGCGTGGGCTATTTCGCCTTGTATTGAACATGGTTCGTTTTAAGTTTTGGAATTATAGATGCCTAAAGGATATCGTTGTAGCCAAGGATGCTGGAGAAATGGTTCGCTCCTTCGTCGGTGGTCTCGAACTTATTGTCTCCCTTCTCAAATCCGACCAAAGCGAAGTACTAGCCAGCGTCTGCACAGCCATCGCCAACATTGCCAAAGACGAGGAAAACTTGGCCGTTATCACAGACCACAGCGTAGTTCCGCTTCTGGGGAAGCTCACCAACACACGCAGTGACAAACTGCGTAAGCATCTCGCTGAAGCCATTGCGCGGTGTTGTCATTGGGGGAATAATCGAGTTGCATTTGGTGCGGCAAGCGCTGTTGCTCGGTTGGTCAAGTACCTCAAAAGTCCAGATGAGGAAGTTCATCGATCTACGGCGCGTGCGTTACATCAATTGTCTATGGATGCTGATAATTGTATTACTATGCATGAAAATGGGGTTGTTCAGTTGCT
>MU614608.1:0-62520 GCA_025201725.1 Chytriomyces sp. MP71
TTCCAGTATAGAGTCAAGCCCTGACCTAATAGCTCACGCAAAGTCGTGGATATTAACTTATTGATGCATACTTTTACTCCTGATGTTACTTAACTTGCGTTTCCTATCCTCCTGTTCTCGCCCATATGTGTCTTGGTACTAACTCTCTAACCAAAGAGCAAGGAGTTCCGTTCCGTTCCGATTCCACCGCACCGGTTAACACCCCTGAAGAAAGAATGGTTAAAAATTTACACCCCTCTCGTCGGTAAGAATATTTGTCAATCCGATGGTCTGTTTTGTACTTAGTGTCTCATTTTTAGAACACCTTCATCTCCAAGTGCGCATGAATGTGAAACGGAAATCAGTCGAGATCAGGACCTGCAAGGAAACAATCGACACGGCGGCGCTACAGAAGGGCGCAGACTTTGTTCGTGCTTTCAGTCTCGGTTTTGAAATCGCGGACGCTATGGCCCTCATCCGACTGGACGATCTCTTTATGGAAACATTTGAAACCAAGGATGTCCGTACTCTCCATGGGGACAACTTAAGTCGTGCGATTGGGCGTATTGTTGGAAAAGATGGCCGGACGAGACATGCCATCGAAAACGCGAGTCGGACTCGTATTGTCGTTGCTGACTGCAAGATTCACATCCTCGGCGGCTTCGGTAATATTCGCATTGCCAGAGACGCGGTATGTAGTTTGATTCTTGGAGCCAGTCCAGGAAAAGTGTATACCAAGCTACGCACTATCGCCTCCAGAGCAAAGGAGAGATTTTGACAGGACTCACTGTTCTTTAGCTTTCTGTTTTCCTTGCTAGTCCATGTTTGAAATAAAACGCGACTATGTCTGTGCAGCGCAGCAGGGACAGTTTCTGAGTGCATTGTCAACTTCCAGGACCGACAATTCTCCCTCATTCACCAACAACAAAGTCGCGGCAACGTCCAACACAGCGCTTGACCGAAATTGTGACAAGTGGACTAAGTGGTGATCGCTGACACGAAAAGGTGGGCCGGGCGTTTTGATGCCGTAGTTGATCCCTGAGACAAAGGAACAGTCATAAGAAGTTTCCTAATCTCCAATCACGTCTGAATTTATCCAATTCGTTCATTTATTGTGAGAGCTCAAAACGCTATATCCCTGGTGATAAGTTCCTTTGTGTCGATGTCGAAAGCTTGAAACTCAAAAACATCCCTTCACACTCACCGTAAGATATGTCAGAGGAAGCTAGTGCAAACTCCGTTGATCAGATTGATACAGAACTTGTGCTGGAAATTCCTGTGCCGCCTGCCATTCAATCTCACAACCACGCCGGCCACTCACCCTCTGCCAGTCTTCCACCTCTCGTTAAAGTACCTCCAGCTCCTCGTACTACGCCTGCAACGGGGATGGCAACTTCGCCCGACAACCCGTTTGCGAGCCCAACATCTTCCGAACTTGATCCTTTCGCAGATCCCTCGTCGCATTCGGAGAACGCTTTCAAAGTAGCGCAGATTCCTCAAAATTTAGTAGATACAAGTACAATGGAAGCTATCCGGTTGCACAAATTGAACGCGATCAAACAGCAGCAAAGCCGGAAGTTCGACACTTTCGGACTGACACCCGACGAGCTGGCGCAAATCTGTTCATTTGATTTGCGCACGAACCCGACGCAGGTGGAGCACATGAACGCAAATTACGGAGGAGTTGAAGGTGTCGCGCTTCTACTGCGTTCCAATATTGAAACAGGATTGAAGTTGAAGCTGAAGGATCACACAGCTATCGCCATGAGCGACCATCGTCACGCTGGTGCGCAGCGCCGCGCTTCAAGTCAGGTCAAAAGAGAGGAGGTGGAGAAAGCAAAACAAGCTGCTGTGTTGAAGAAAACAAACCAAAAATTAGGAGATAATCATAACCCAAATATGATTGCCGTGGACGCAGCCAAGCGTTGCGAGGTGTTTGGAGTCAATCAAATTCCACCTCCTCGATCCGACACCATATTGGAAATCATTTGGGGCACCATTGTTGAAGATCCCATCTTGAAGATTCTAATAGTTGGTGCTATTGTGGTCTTCTCTTTGGGAACGGCCATGTGTCCTAAAGATGGATGGCTTGATGGTGTAGTAATTGTGGTTGCTGTCGTGTTGGTGCTGAGCGTGACCGCTGGAAACGACTACTCAAAAGACCTTAAGTTTAAGAAGCTGCTCTTGATGCAATCAGACAAGAAAGTAAAAGTTATTCGGGGTGGTCGAAAAGACGAGATTTCATCCTGGGATGTCTTGGTTGGGGATGTTCTCGAAATAGGAGTTGGTGATGAAATCCCAGCTGATGGTATCTTCATATCAGGAAACAGACTCATTATTGATGAATCACCGCTTACTGGAGAAACTATTCCTGTCAAAAAATCAGCGGATGCACCTTTTCTATTTTCTGGTTGTCAAGTCAGCGAAGGGGTTGGAAAGATGCTGGTAACAGGAGTCGGCGTCCGATCAAGTGGGGGTCAAATTCAAGAGCTGCTGAATGAAGCACAAAACGAAGAAACAGTATTACAAATGAAGTTAAAGGTGGTGGCAGTTTTGATTGGGAAAGTTGGTGTCGGGGCGGGAATTGCAACATTTTTAGGACTCACCATCCGCTGGGCGATCGCCTGGGCTCTCAACCAAACCACACAAAGTCTTAGTTGCGACAATACTTCGCAGACGGGGGTTCTCCTCCATTTAGCCTTGCTGGCAGAATATTTTGTGGTAGGAATCACGGTTGTGGTTGTCGCCGTTCCAGAAGGTCTCCCGCTTGCCGTCACAATCTCCTTGGCTTTCTCTATGTTCAAGATGATTGAGGAAAACTGTTTCGTGCGCCACTTGGATGCCTCAGAAACTATGGGAGAAGCCACCTGCATTTGCACTGACAAAACTGGAACACTTACTGAGAACAAAATGACCGTGGTGAAAATGCACGTTACAAACCGATTCTATCATGGAGAAGGTTCCGGAGAGTTCGATAGCATGAAATATTCTGCTGATATGTTTGAGGACAGACTAAGAAACCTACTGGTTGAAAGTATTTGCATAAATTCAGATTGCTTCATCAAGATCAATGAAACTAACGGACAAGATGTATTTATTGGTTCTGCTACGGAAGGAGCCCTTCTACTCCTAGTCAGGAAGCTGGGAGTCAATTATGAAGAAGTAAGAAAGATGGTCAAAAAAGTCGATGGGGGAACATGGACTTTCTCTTCTGAGCGCAAAAGAATGTCTACACTTGTCTATCCCAGGAGTAAAACACCTTCAACTCCATCTAAATATCGTCTACATACCAAAGGAGCGTCGGAAATTATTCTCAGCCTTTGCACGCACATTTTCGTCTCGAGCAGCACAATTGAGCCAATGTCGCAGACAGTTCGCAACGAGTTGCAGAAAACCATCAAGCTGTGGGCCAGTGAAGGTCTCCGCACAGTTGGCATAGCTTACCGGAACACGGACCAACTCATCACCTCGGTCGACGCTGCAGACGGTATTAAAGATGATCCAGAGCATGACCTTGTTTGGCTTGCACTAATTGCCATCAAGGATCCCCTGCGCAAAGAAGTCCCCGGAGCCGTCGCGACTTGCCAAAAGGCTGGACTTACCATCCGCATGGTCACAGGGGACAACATTCTTACGGCCTGCAAAATTGCGCGCGAGTGCGGCATCATGTACGGTGATGGTATGGCGCTAGAAGGGCCGATATTCCGTGCCATGAGTCTGGACGAGAAACTGGCTGTTATTCCGAAGCTACAGGTTCTGGCGCGTTCGAGTCCCAGTGACAAGCACACGCTTGTGAGCATTTTGAAAGAAATGGGGGAGGTTGTGGCCGTCACTGGTGACGGCACGAATGATGCACCTGCTCTGAAAGAAGCCGACGTTGGTTTTGCAATGGGAATTTCAGGCACCCAAATTGCGCGTAATGCAAGTGATATCGTCCTCCTGGACGATAATTTTGTGTCTCTCGTTTGTGCGATTCGTTGGGGTCGTAACGTTCTGAATTCTATCCGCAAGTTTTTGCAGTTCCAGTTGGGTGTCAACCTGGTTGCAATTGTGTTGACATTTGTCGGCTCCGTGACGGTCGGGGATAGTCCGCTGAACACTGTTCAGCTGCTATGGGTGAACTTAATTATGGATTCGTTGGGAGCATTGGCCCTAGCAAGCGACGATCCAGATGACGATATTCTGAACCACCCACCGCATGCACGGACGGCCTCGTTGTTGTCGATCCACATGCAAGAATACATTATGACGCAACTCATTTATCAACTTATTTGCACTCTGGGCTTGTTGACCGGGATTGATACGATATATCCTCCAATTGCAGGTACACATGCGGATGCTGACATTTCCGGCAGTCCGAGCACCAGAGTCAAGACTATGGTGTTCACAACTTTCATCTTTTTGCAAGTCTCGAACGAAATCATGGCCCGGCAGCTTAATGGAGAGCTGAACTTATTTAGCAATTTCTTCAGAAACAAAATATTTTTGTTGATTCTTGGTGTCACATGTCTTGTTCAGGTAAAATTTGTGAGCAAATGTCGTGGTTCAATAACCAATGCCATGAACAGGTTTTGTGCGTCATTTGGGCCGGATCATTCTTTTCCACTTGTAATCTGACAGCGGCTGAATGGGGTATTTGCGTTGGACTCGCGGGTGGAAACCTGGTATTCACCTTCATTTGCCGACTCATTTCCAAATGCATTCCCAAACGCCACCACCGCCACAAAAAGCCCACCCAAGTTTCTCCAACAAACAGCGAGGATCAACTTAAAGGCAATGACAACTCTCCTGCTGGTGGGAACTCTCTAGGTTCGAAAGTCCTTGTGCCCAAAGTAAGGAATTTGAGCATGATGAGCAAAGGAGATGTTGTCGACAATACAAAACTTTCTGGCGTGGATGAAAAGACGGTTGTGTCTCGATGGGCAACCGTTCAAGCAGCTACACACTTGATTGGGGACTTGAAGGTGGTTCAAAAAGACGAGTTTGTACCACAAGGACCATCTCCTGAGTTTATTGATACGTGGATGCGATTCCGCAAGGACACCTCTTTCTCGACGAAGGCGGGCTCGACGCGAAATTTGAGCGCGAAAGGGTGATTGCGAGTTTATAGAGTATTCTAGCATTCTTGTCTTGTTTGAAGTATCATGATCAGAATTACGCACTTTGGAACTGCAACTTCTTTTTTTTCTCCAGTCCCGACTGATGTCAACGGCCATTCGAACAAGCGCCCGACGTGTGCCACTCGTGCGCCTTGTGAATCCGGTTGATGCGCACACTGCCGAGATGTGATTGCTTCGCAAGCGGTTCCGTGCGAATGCGATCTTTGATGCCAAGGAGGCCGCGACGGCAGCCGCAAACGCATCGGAGCGGGTGGCGCGCGATGCCGCCATCAACGCAGCCATGGCAGAGTTTTTCGTGTACGCTACGGTCCGTTTTCGGACGTGGCAGACTTGGCCACATTCCAAAAAACCTCCTCCATTTCAAGCAGAAACAGAGATTAGTCTGCGGTCCGCCGAAGACCCAATCAAGGCCGTCCCCCGCTGCGAACCAGGCACAGGCACAGGCGCAGGCACAGACGCAGCCATACAAATCTTCCTCAAGAATGCGATCTGCGCGGGAACAGAGGCAAGGGGCCGCGAGAACATCCTCAGCGAACGCCAGCTGTATCTAGTAATCGACTGATTCGTCACGCGCGCGACCCTCGACGCCCGCCCGTATTGACGAATGCTTCGAGCCAGCCAGGTACATGGAACCTAAGTTTTCGTTGTCCTTATTTGGCCATTTCGTCTGGATACATAGAATTCAAAAGACGCTGGTGGCAAGACTTTTTTTATCGGCCGCGACTTGGATTATTTCACCACGGAAAATCGTGAGCATCTGTCCAGATGGCACCGAACTCCCAAACTTGATGCATTTGATGTCAGCAAGTTTATGGTTGAGCAACTCTTTTGTAGTCGCAGCAAGTTAGCGATCCATGGCGACGATGATGGGAATGCATGCATATTGTTCAATAAATTCTCCAAAACACGACTCTCCCGTCTTCTGTACCCACAGCAAGCATGTTCTTCGGCAAAACTTCTTGCCTCATCCCATATCCACTTTTGGCAATGCCCTGCACTCTTTCTTTCGTGATCAGCCCACGCGCTCTATTCGCAACCAACACAATTTGACTGGATTCTGTGACGTCAGGCTCGCTGTTGCTTGTTGCGCTATCATTTTCCAGAAGGTGCTCCTCATCTACAAAGGTGAGACAGCACACGCCGCGGCGATGGACGTCTGCGCCCACAACTCCGAGGTATGTCAGGCTCTTTCCACTGTATATTCGGATCCTATTTATAATGTTTGATTGTGTTCGCAGGTCACCGAAATGATTCTGTCTCACATAGAATCCCAGCAGCCCAGAGCAATCGCGAGGCCGTCAGCGCGTATCTGAATGCTTGAAACTCCTTTACTTCCAGTGGGTAATGCAACTGATGAAGATTTGTTTTTCCACTATGGAATTTCATTAGCTAAAGGACATCTTCGCAATGTACGCACATGATCCATTGTAATGCGAGTGAACGATTCTTCAGCTGCTCCCACAACAACGTACTTCCCATGGGTATCGACGTCAAGGCAAAGAACTGCGGCGAAATCATTGGCAAACCAGAATTCCCAACCCATAGAAACAAGGCTTACTAGGTTGCTCATAGACTTTCTTGAACCACATTAGTTCAGAAACCGCTTCTTCGTCACTCTCGACCGCATAAACTTGCCAGCAAGCAAGGTCGCCGCTTTCGTACCCAATCAAGATTCGAAACATCGCCCGGCGACCACCGTGGCCGTCATTCTCTGCACTGATCATTTTCAAACACATGACCATGCCCGTTTTCACAGGGACTTTCAGAATCTCATCTTGGCCATTCCCTGAAAATATTTTGGCCGCCAAGTCCGCATTGGCTTGGCTGGAAGATGTTATCCATTTTGAGAGATGGAGACCTTTAACGCAAAACCGCTTTGTGTTGAGGTTGATGATATCCACCTGCAGAAGATTCAGTCCAAATCGATTCCCAAAGATGGTGGGTTTCGCACCTCGTCGCTCTCTTCAGTGATACCCGTCGTGGCCAATAACAGGCACGAATCGGTATTCGGAAGAATTAAAGATTCTCGCGCCGTTCTAGTAGGTTCCCGATGTGTCCAAGCCCCCTCCGTCCGCCGCGACTGTTCAAGGAGGCTTGCAACCGGATCTGACTTCACCGACGAATATCCCGAATCCAACTTCATCAAATGCGCCTTGCAAAAGTTCAGAGAGTTAATGGGTATTGAAAAGAGGGGAGTGGCAGGAGCAGGTGCCAATGCCAAGCACGCGTCCAAGTCGAATGCAAGGATTTTGTAGGAGCGTGTCTGACAGAACAAGATGGGTGCTTTGAAGGTGATGCATGTGATCGCGTTGTCGGTGTTTTCTGGATCAGTTCGTGTCGTTGCGTTTGGGGGATGGGCTTCGCACTCCAGGACAAGAGCCTGTCTGAACGAGTCGAGGGCATAGATCAGAACGCGCCCGTGGCGTGTTCCGACTGCGGCGAATGCGCGCCGCCGATGCGGCGACTCTCGCGCAGGGAGCGACTCGCTGCCGCCGCATGCGCCGACTGCGCTGCGAAAGAGGCAAAGCGCCGAAACGGCGTTGGCTGCTCCGACCCGCAACGTGTGCACCAGTTGCGGCTCCTCCGTCATTTCGAACGCTTTGCTTTTTTGTCCCAACACTCGCACTTCATGCCAGCCCGCATCCTCTCCCCAAAGCTCGGAAACAAGAACTTCTACAAGGGCCGCGGCTCTGGAGCCATGGGTCGTTGGACCCAGAAAGGTGGATGTTGCGAAGCGGATGTTCGCGGTGTTCAATCCCTCACAGTCCAGCTTATGAACAGGAAACTACCTGCTGGAACCCTTCAGATTCCGGCAATATATGATCCCCGAGCTTGCTGGCTGTCAGGTGCATATATGGGCTGAGTTCCTGATCACGATTCTTCAAATGTTTCCTCGAGGAGCCAACTTGATGCTGCTGTCTTGCGAAGTAGATTATATATGGCTGCAATGCGCTGAGTGTGTGTGCGT
This sequence comes from Chytriomyces sp. MP71, assembly GCA_025201725.1. Lineage (NCBI taxonomy): Eukaryota > Fungi > Chytridiomycota > Chytridiomycetes > Chytridiales > Chytriomycetaceae > Chytriomyces > Chytriomyces sp. MP71. The sequence goes on from MU614608.1 coordinate 8,068, forward strand.
TTTACGGTCGCTCGCCGTAGCCTCGCAATGACTGGTCTTTTCTACGAACCGGGTTTCCCTCAACGTCGCTCTGAATTCATGCGTGTGTTCAATAAGGCTGACTGTGATTTCTTTCTAACAGCTGACTCCATACGTGAATCCGAACGTGTCTAAATCTGCCGCACAATTCACGCACAGCGTCCGTGACTATTTCAAACCTGAGAATTTACCCGAGGACCTTCCTGCCAGCCTCGTTAAAAACATGCAAAGAGCCGCGAGGGACGTAACAAAACAACTGCTGCATGGAGGCAAATGAGTATTTTACACCGCGCCTGTGCCAGCCAGTTTTTGTAAAAGATTCTTTTTTCCTTGTCGGCTTTCTCTTTTTCAAATACAAAGTATCAATTTGAGCGAAATGATGTGAGATGACGAGGTGGGAGAATGCCTTGCTCGTTGGACAAAAAGCTCACCCCACGCGGACAAAAATGGAAGCTTTGGAGAAAACGAACAACTTAAAAAATGGACGCCCGACAATGGTACTTTATGCCCGACAACAGCGCTCGCCGCTTCTTTGCACGCTCCGCTGGCCGCCTCGGAATCTTTTGTCTGTGCGAGTGTCGCGGCGTCTTGTGCAACATCAGCTTTGCGAGACGCGTGGCGAACGAGTATCGCTGGTTTCCCCGCTCTGTCCTCGCTACTTTGGACGAGTGGCGTCGCCCAGCCAGCACTGCAGTGTTGGCAAGAATGTAAGAATCGGAATGGCTGTGTCTTCCACACCCTCTTCCGCGCTTTCGGACAAAAACACGCGTCCTTCTTTCCCTGGTACTCCTGCTTTTTCTTATTGATTTTACCCGAAGTCTTACTTATTATTTGACCAGGTTGGGATTCGGCTTCTTCCTGGTTGTCGCTTCAACGCCCGGCTAACTTGAAGTGCTATGATATTCGAAAATGAAACCCTGGTACTAACCAAAGATAAGCTTACAATAACAACTGAGCAAGTTCAAAAGTACTTTTGGGTCAACTACTGTAGCACATGCCATCGAGTACAAGGTGAGTCAATCAATCAGCCATTTACGATTCACGAATGGAGTTGGATGGCCGGTGATATGCAATACATGGCCATCAGCAGAACAACAAAGAAGGAGTATATTAATGTTGCTGATGACAGAATAAAGCATCCAGAAGAAGCGGATATTGACTATGACAAGCTAAGGAGAAGATGAAGATGAAGCGTCAAAGGATGAATTATGAAAGAAACGAATTGAAGCTGTAAGGGCAATCAATTAGATTGTACGAAAGGGATGCTCTGATGAATATGTTTGAAGCATACATTCAAGAAGAGAAAAGAGTTGTTGGATCACTTGGGCATTTCAGGTGGTATAGTGCCACGATGATATGAGATTGATCATATTTGAGCAAGATCTGATCATGCCACAAATGAAGATTTCAAGAATGTCAATGGAACTTGCTATTGATTTCAAGGAAGGCGTCGGGTTCAAAAATTGCTGGAAAAAATCAAGGTATTTGAAGCAATGGTAAAAAATCAAAAAATCAAAAATCTATTTTATTGTTTTTAAATACAAACAATAAAATGGAAGAAACAATCGGTTATTTAGTTGATTGAAACAATCAGACTTGACCTGCTTTATGTGCACTAATCGCGAGAGGAGCCGAGAACCCAAACTGAACATAGTCCTATCCTTGATGTGGGGGAGCCAGGGTTGGTGGAGTGTCACAAACATCCTCCGTTGTCTGTAGAATCAAGAAATCCTTTTCATCGTCGCGGAAAGATACAATAGCCTTGAATTCCTTCAAATCCAAACCGCCATAAATAGTGTCGTACAGTGCCTCTTGGGTCTACCCGGCCCTTCTCCCCGCCTTTTTATTTGCGTTACTCCGTTCACTTCTCATTTTCGTACAACAACTGCTCCTCGGGTGGTTGGCCTGTCAGTGACTACCCCACTCGCCGATTCCACCCAAAACGAACTTTGTTTCAATGCTCTTTGTGATTTTGTTAAATCTCGTGTTTTCTTGAATTCTGCGTTGAAAATCAAAATTGAAATCTATGTCGCCTTCCCGATTCAATAATTACTGTCGTCAATCATATTCTGAGTGAGTCTCAAAGAATAACGAAAAAGAATAAACAGGAAAGGAATGTCAACGATGCAGATACCGTGTCAGATGTGCCACCATCAAGACTTCCAAGACCGCTGCTGGTTCCGTTTCCGCCTGCCTCGCCTCCTTCCTCGCTACCCAAGCTTCCATCCTGTACCTCCGAATCACAAATCACATGCATAACAGCTCCATCATTGTTCAATGCGTCCACCTGGTCAATGACAATTAGAGTGTGTGCGTGAAAGACAATGATGCGAGGTCTCACCTGATTGTTATCGAAAACAAAATTTCCAGCCTCGACAATGTATTCAAAGGATGCGACTCTTGTCACTGTTGGAGCGTATGCACCACCCATTGACACCAAGTGAGCGCGACGGGCCCCAAGGAACGCTTTGATCCATTCCTTTTCATCCGGAATGGAACCAACGCCTTGCATCAAGTCTGTCGTACCCTGGAGTCCAAGTTGAATACTGGAGTCGAATATTTGGGCCTTGGAGATCGGTAGGCTCAGTGAAGCGGCTTGGACAAGTTTCTGACTTGGGTTCCAGTACAGTTTGTCCACCTGGAAATCAAACATATGGGTTACATTGATATCAACTGTGCTGACATGGAGTTGGTAAGGCCCGCTCCAATGCTCACCATTTTCAGCTGGGAGTTTCTGAAACGCGTATCGTTGGCAGCCGTAGCCCATGCGTTGCAGAAATTCGGAAGCTGGGAAATGTCTCCTTGTGGCGCTCCTCCATTCTGGATTGCCTGCGACTTCAAGGTTTGAAGGGCCGTGTGGTATTGGGCGAACGGACTTGTCTCGTTGGCGCTGAGCGTTGCTTCAAACGTGGAAATCACGTCCTGTGCACTTCCAGTTCCGGTAGTAAACTGCATGATTCCAACGGAGTAACCATGGCTATCTGCAAGCGTTGTGCAGATTCCCCACTGCAGGTCTTGGTGAGAGGTTTCGTAGACGGATGTCAGCTTGAGGGCTATGTTTTGCGTGCATGCGGCTGTCGCCGGCATTTTGAAGTGGTAACTTTGTGGGAAACGCGGAATTGAGAAATGGTTTTGACGCGCTAGCGTGGGAAAGAAAATGATTTTTCTTACAAATATATACAACTTGTGAGAACGCACAGTCCGATAGACCATACAGCCTTGTACATCGCCATCGTTGATTTCAAGAAAGTATTTCACTTTGCTTGCTGGAATTGATCACGTTATAACTAGAAACGCAAAATTCAGGTGTTTGGAGAGCTCACCTGGAGTTTCCACATTTTTTCCTGTAAATAGATATATTCGAGCTGGATATGTGTTTTTTGGTCGAACATGTCAACACAAGCTGGGCACCTCAAGAACTGTTTCCTGCAGCAGCTGTCTCGATAATTGAAAGTTGCGGATTGTTTCGACTGCAAAAAGAATCTGACACTTTGATGGTTGCTGATGGGATTGAGACTGTGTCAGTTGTGCGTCATGGTTAGTTCCCCAACCAGTCAAGACAGAGGCCGGGTTTCTCTGGGGAAGGTCTACGGCTTACCGCTGACCATGTGGCAGCAGTGCGGAAAGCGAACTCGTGGACGGAGATGAAGGCTTGCATTTCACCATGGTCCTTCCTGGTTCCTTCCAAAATGGGCATTCTAATAAGCGCCGAATCTTTTGCCGTCATCATTATCTAAAATCGTTCTACATGTGAGAAGAATATGTTTATTAAAACTGATCAACCACATTGTCCAAGACGGCCTGATACACCTCTTGCCCAATTATAGCAGGCCGAAACATGTTCATATGGGCCTCAATCTCATCGTCCACTTCCCGAGAGGCGGTATTTGTCAAGCTGTTATACGGTATTTTCCGGAATAGGCCCACGTACGCAGCCAAGCTATGTGGAAGAGTAATGAACGTGCACACAATCACTTGTTGATGTAACGCGTCGGCTTTCGCCTTGTCACGCATTGTTGTTTCGAGGTAGAAGCACGCGAAACGCACTCCTCGGTCTCGTGTCGCCTCCATGACCCATTTCATCCTTTCCTCTTGATTGCCGGGGCTCCAAAGGGGTCCAAGGAAAGATGCGTGCTCCGATACAGCCATTTGGGCAGACGATAATAGTGCTTTGCCAACTTCAGTCCTTGATACGGCGTAGGCTGTTGCAGCGACAGCGGCGAAACCTGCAGCTACACCCCATGCGGAGGTAGAGGATGACGATGACTTTGAGGCCGAAATCGTCGTGGTCACTTTCGTTGATTCCGAGGAGGAAGGGGTGGAGGTAATAGCACCCAGGAATCCACCGATATGGGATTTGATTTTGTGCGCGCCAGAATGCAAGATTACGCTTGGATGCACTCCGAGAAAGGGTGAGTCGAAGGCGAGTATGTGGGTGACTGTCAGATGAGCGTGCTCGGGACTGTTTTGGATCGCCCTTGCTGCGTCTGCTGATTGTTGAGTGCACAAGAACGACGAGCTGGGTCGTATTCCACCCACCTGTGATGAGCAGCCCACCCATTGAGTGTCCGAGAAGGGCAACGTTGCCTTGTGGCACGTTGCCTCTCTGCGCAAGCCATGCGACCAACTCGGCGACACGCGCCTCGTTGCTTCCCTTTGTGGCGAATTCGAATGCAACGGGCTTTACGGTCAAGTTCTTGCGATCGCTGAGTGCGCGCGGCAGATGGGACGCGAATGCCTCGAACGACTCTGAAGAGCCGAGGAAGCCGTGCACGAGCACAACGGTGGTTGGCGCCGCCTGGGACTGGGTCTGGGTCTGGTTCTGGGTCTGGGAGTAGGCTGCTGCCACGCGAGCGAGGCGGTCCAACACGGACATTTGTGTTTATTCTTTGAGAGGTATTTTGAAAATGGTGGCGACGCGGCGGTCAACGACAGCCGCTGCCGCTGCGCAGGCGCCTCGCAAATCGAGCGTGAAGAACACGCGGCTGTCACCGAAGGCGGACGAGGAGTTCGAGAGCGACGACGAGGCTCAAAGGACTCGGGCGACTCGAAACCGCAGAAACAACAAGTCGTCCAGGAAATGGTGGCAGAGAGGATACCTCAGTTACTCTTCTTTTCACGAAGTGCCCAGGTACCTGCAGGTACCAACCTCCTCCGTCGCGCTTCCGTTCCCATCACGCTAATCGGCCAATCCCACGGTCCTTGACAGGACAACCCGGATATTCACAGCTACTACAGATCAGGCTATTCCTACATGGAAAATTGGATCTCTGTCATTCATCTGCACAACGAGACCTTCAACATTTGGACACACTACGTCGGATTCCTGCTCTTTGTCGCCCTCGCAATCTTCGTCCGCTTCATCCATCCTTCACTCGAGGAAGCAGACGCGATAACTTCATTGATTCCTTGGGCTCCAATTCCGCTACAACCCTATACTATCGCGGACCGTAACATCATTGCGGGCCATCTACTTGCGAGCAGCTTCACGTTCGTCACAAGCGGAGCATTCCACATGCATCTAAGCCACAGCTTCGAGGCATACACATTTTACGGATGCTGGGATTACTCTGGTATCTCGGCAACTGTCGCTGGATCGGGAATTAGTACCACGCTTTACCTCCTGGCGTGCGAAGACACCCACGTGCGATTTTGGGTGATCTTAGGTGTAGTTGCAGTGAATCTGGTTGGAGTCGTCGGACCTATCTTTCCGTTTTGGATGACGGCCGAGTTCCGGCCCGTGCGCGCTGCCATTTATGTGTCAACTGCAGTTGTTACGTTTGCTCCCGCGATACTACACGTGGCGCTCGGACGTGGCGTGCCTGCTTGGTCCAAGAATCCGGCGTTGAGCCTGTTTCTCGGAAGTTGTCTGGCATATGTTGTCGGCGTTTTCTTTTATGTCAGTCGCGTACCTGAAAGGTGGGCATCGTCTTTCGTTTTCATTGCATGGATATAACGTTGGGCTCGGGGCTCCTTTTTTTCCCCACACAGGGTATTCCCAGGCAAGTTTGACTTGTTTTTCGCCAGTCATCAAATATGGCACTTTGCAGTCGTATTGGCCTCGTATCTGCATGTGTATGGTGAGATCCATAAGAGTGTCTCATTACAAGCCTGACGCTGTGTGCTTAAACAGTTCTCATCGGGTTGGTTGCGTGGAGACAGGAAGAAGGGTCGTGTGTCACCCAATTATGACACTTTCTGAATCTCGTTGTTTTCCTTCGTTGTTGGTTGTGAGGCAGTTTGAACAGTTCGCAACACGCAAAACAGAGATGCACAACAGAGCGCCGGTGCTGGACAGACGGCGACGTGCCGATGCTTCGTCTGAGGCGCTGGCCTCGACCGTACTCGCAGTGAAGGCGTCGCAGCTGGATGTGGCCGCCGCAGAGGTTGACAGCGGCGGAAACAGTCGGGTGAATCCCAACGCGGGCGGCCTGACGAACCCGTCCGTTATCGTGAGCGGACTGAGCGCAGCAGAGGAGGACGCTGCGCGCAGTAAGTTCCAGCGGTACTCGTCGGCGTCGGCGGCGGACGCGGTCGGCACAACTGCCATTACAACCACAACCGGTGCCCCTTCCGTCGTAACCATCGTCGAGGTCACAACTATTTATGAGCAGATCGTCGTCTACACGCCCCGGCCAGGCGAAAACGACACTGACTCTTCAGGAAACTCTAACGTCCTCATTCAGCTGCAGTCCCCGCCCCCACGTCAGCCCCCTTCAACCTTGTCAGCATCTCAATCACCGCTTTTCGTTGTGGAAATAGTTGTCCCGCTCTGCATCGCCTTCTTTTGTCTCGGCCTCCTCATTGCATGGCGAGTCGTCAAATCTGCGAGTGTAAGAGCACGGAAGAGGGGAACTCGCGAAGATGCTGACGATGCTTCAGATTTTGATCCTGATGGAGAGGGCGGGGGAACGGGGCGAGTGTGGTACCGCTTGGGAAGGTGGCCTACAGCAGCCACAAAAAACACCCAACCCATCCTACTCGGTGCTACGACAGAGTGGCAAACCAAAAAGAAGTCACAGGTTGGGTCTCAAACGGATGCCTCGTCAAACAAACGGCAGCTTCCAACGGATCCTGAAACGATCTCCATTTCGTCCACGTCCTCCGACTCCTCGCATGGCCCACAGGATGCACCGCCGGACGCCGATGGAATCCTTGAACATGGTCTCAGTTATCCTGCAGAAAAGATAGGAGCACCTGCAGATCCCTTTGCACCTTCGACAACACGACACGACAACGTCCCAACAGCAACAGAGACTGCATCCGCTCCTCCTGCAGAAAAATACGCAACGGAGCTATTGCCTTCATTGGACCATTCTTTCCTGGTCTCGAATAGTACGTCGGCGGAAGAATCCCTGCTGTACACATCCCAAACCCGTCCTGAGCTCCTGCTTTGGCATCATCACAACCTTTTTCAGCAACACAGTCCACTACATCACGATTCAATGCATTCACAATCGTCTCAAGAAGAAGAGCGAGGGCAACGGCGGCGGATAGGAGATCAGGAGGACGTGGCCGATGCATTATTTTTGCTCAATAGCCTTGCGGCACCGCCTCCTTCTTACACAGAAGCTCTACATCACGCTCCTACTCCTCCTTCTGTCCCTTTGCTGGGTATTTTGCAAGCGGAGGAAGTTCCTAGTGCGCCTCCCTTAGAAATGATGGTGGACATCGGGCGTGAAGGTGGATCGCATCAAATGGCCCCATTTGCGAGGCATTCAGAAATCAATGACCTCGAACGCAGGCGCGATGCAATGGAAAGGGGGGAGCAGGCTTGGAGCATGGATGCAAGTTCTGCATGGATGGTGTAAAAAGCTTTCTTTGTTACTTACTCACCTATGGATACCTCAATAAAACTGGTGATAAATGTATTAGCATTGGGCTGGAAAAATACTATCTCACTGGATGAGAAATAATTAACGATAAGAGTAATTCATGACTGGTGAAACTCCTTGATGGAAATTGACCAAGTGATCTGTGAGGAACCGTGAGATTGGAATGATGAAAATGGGAGCCCGCTTAGGAAACAAACCTCGTCCCTCGTGATTCCACCCTCGTCGTCCAACGGGTCCAGGCAGACTCAATAACGCATTCCAGTGATTGCTTGCTGAAAATTCCATGACATTTCGGACGGTGCTCAATGCTGTAGCAACGCCGCCGTTTGTGGGTGCGGCATTCAGACTCCGGAATCCTTGCCATTCGCGGCCCCAGAATAGCAGGAATACCCTCGTATGGAGGTGGCAAGGTATACCTGCTAAAAGGCTGACGATGCAGTGCAGCAGCTGGATAACATAATAGTAACCCGACCCCGCTGAAGTCCACCTTTTGTGTCGAAGTCCGCTGCCGTATGTAATTCCCACTCACACCACCGCAGGACGTATCCAACGCCGCTCACTCCACCTACTGCAGATGACGCCGCCGCAATAGTGTCGCTCTCATGCGCGCGAGCCATGGGCCAACCGTTCACGCATGCCGCTGCGTTGAAAGCGCTACATAGCGAGCAGGAATAGCCAGCCTCTGACTGAACTCAGTCATATACACACTTCCGCGATGGTACACCTGAGGGTGCGATGGGGGTAGGTCACTCGTGATAATGTAATCAGGGTTAATAGGATACTGAAGCTACGGTTTTTCTTAGTAAGGTAACGGCAGATGTGAAGGATCACCGACAACGATGCTGTCAACGCTTCCTGGTGGTCCTGGAGTGGGATTAGGAGACTTGATAGAGCAAGCAATTTTTGTTTAAATATTGCGACGGGACAGGAGCTGTTGGACGGACGCGGGACGAAAAATGCCCTACACTGGTCGATTGCTTTGGAATTCGGCACTGTTGATGGTGGCTGAATCATACTAGAATCGATTTGGGCCTATTTCGGTCGGTTGTGTTCAGTTTTCTTTTGGGCGTTGCTGCAGGCACTGACACGGAACACGACGAGTCCAATTCTCGAATCATCCGCCCGTTCTTCTCCAATGCATTCGCTACCTTCTGTATTTCCACATTGAGGCTTGATCGTGTCACACCAATATCTGGAAATCGCGGCTTACTTCGTTCAACTTCCTTCTTAGATGGTATCGTTGCCATTCCCATTCCAGAGGGAACCCCAGACTCCCAACCACCCACTGGAACACGCACTTTTCCTCGTCGTCCGGTTCCCCACGCAGCAGCACTAGTTGCGGCATACATGAGACTCAGCATTTGCACTTAAATGACGTGTGGGCTTATATAACCCCCACCCATACCCATATGAGGATTCACGGTTCCCACAGAGATCAAACTTCCCACAGCTTGTGCGGTGGTTGGGAACCCAGATCCACCACCAAAGCCGTCGACTGCCCCATATAGTTTTGCAGCGGCGGCGTTTACAGCGCTAGCGCCACCATTCATGCGATCCCATTCTCGCAAAGTTTGGTACTCCCTCTTTGTGAGCCGATGCTCCTTCAAGGTTTGAATGAGGTGGTGTTTCTTTCCGATGAAGGGAAGGCGCGAGTGTAACGGTCCTCAGGATTACGTCGCGCATAACTCAGCTCCCATGCTACTTGATTCGATATGCCAGGCGGAAGGGCATGAATTCCTGGAATAAGTGTGGTTCGCTTGAAAGATGTTGAATAAATCATTACGCAATGCTTCAATAGTGAGGGGCGATGCTTGGCGTTTGCAGAAGTAGAGAGCAATGCCAAGTATTCAAGATGACGAGAAGACTGAGCGTGGATTCTTTCCTATTTCTGAGACGTGTGATTGGCTGTCGCACTACAAAGACAACGGGGATTGAAACCGCCTCTCGCGATTTCGATAACAGCGTCAGTTGATGAATATGAAATCTCGTGGAGAATGAAATGGAACCTATCGAGATTGCACCGCAGAAGGAACAGTGAATCTGTAACTAGCGAAGGAGTCGGAAGTCTCCCAAAAAACAAACCTTTGTTGACCAAGATTTGCAATTGGCTCTGAGCCTGAACTATGGTGCTGAATCAATCAGTTATCGGGTTGTTAGTGCGCGCCAGGAGGCAAATGTCGCTTGATTTCCTTTTAACTTCCTATCAGATTGGTCTCCTTGTCGCACGCTCTACAAAAAGGGAGCAAAGAACTTCATCCACAGAAATGAAGAGTGTACTTGAAAGTCCACTATTCTTCATAACCGCGAAAGAAACAGAAGAGGAAGTGGAGGCTCAACCTCTGCAAACTCCAGAAACACCCGTTTCGCTGGCCATCATCGTGTCCAATAAGTGAATTGAAGCACCAAGACACCATCCAGTTTCAACCCCACCAATTTTCTTGGCCGTTTTAAGAATCCGTTTGCTGTTAAGTTCATATCCAGTGCTGAGCATATGGTAAATGAAACCAAGGTCTAAGCAAAGCCCAGGGTCCGCCGCAATTGCACTCTGCACAGTGTCACTCAATTTGGCCTGAGCATTCGCGTCACCCCCAACTGCCTTGCACACAGCAGCAGCAAAAGTCTCAACTTCCTTGACAGTGAATTCATACCCATCCTTCTCATTACCCTCGATGACACCCAAGTCCGCGATTCTGTCATAAAAGTAGCTGAATGCGTAAATATCCCCTTCAAACGAATCCTTGAGCTTCGGTTGGTAGACACCGTCCCAAGAGCAACTCTCCTTATCCAGCATACACAGTGCCAGGTCCTTGTTAAAGAGATTTCCTTTCACAAACTTGCTACATGCATCAAAGCCGGCACCTGATCCGCTCACGATCACAGCTTCCGCCACGTTGTTACTGCTGTCTCCAGCCTTTTTCAGGGGCATACTTGCGTCCTTTGCTAGGCAAGCAAGCTTCGCATCATTTTTTTCAGCCGCGGCTTGCAGAACTTTGCGACGACCTTCCATTAGGCCATACCCAAGGTAGCTGTGTTGGTAGAGGATATATTGCTTGCCACCAAAGATGAGTTCCGTACGGTGCTCTCCGTCTGCCACATTGATTTTGGAACTGGGCTCAAAAACGATTTGTGTGCTGCCACCTCCAAGATCCATGATGGCAGCACTAGACTTTTGAGCTGATATGCCAATACTCTTGAGAAGGTAGTTAACCGTGATCCAAGCAAAAACACCTAATTAATGATAGCCTAAATTATAAGTATGAATAAAACTCTGTGAGTATATCATGCTAACCTTCGTCTTTCCCGTCCATCACGCTAATACCGTCTCCCTTGACCACATTGAATTCGTAGTTTGTCTCCAAACGAGTTCGCACAGCTTTCAAAATGGCTTCCGCCTTGTCCATGCCAATCAAACGAAGTCCTGGGCGTTTCATTCAATTGGTGAAGAGGACAATCCGTGATCTTACCAGCAGTCGCCTTCACTGCGACAGGAGTGCATTTCCACAAATCTTTAGGAATCTTCTCCTTTGCTTTATCCATGAGAGAGTCGAGACTGGCGGCAGCCTTGACAGGGTCAGCCGCATAGGATGAAAGTCCTGGTTTGACTTGGACAAACAACTCGTCCTCGAGAACCAAGTTCCCGAGAGATTGCCCCGATTGTTTAAGTACGCAATGATGAAAAGCGTAGACGTGGACACGGGATCCCGTTGACCCTGCATCGATCATGACGGCAAACTGCGGCGTGCTCACGGCGCCCGATGGGCAGCTGCCCCTCTCGTTTTCTTGTTCAGGTGCAGCAACAATCGCAACATTGTTCGGTTGATTGTCTGCGGCCGCTTTGGTGCCAGGTGCATTTGGTGTCAAAGTATGCTTCGGCGTCGCAGGCACTGCGCTACAAACACAATAGAGGTGCAAGTTATTCTGCGACCAATCAAGGATGCGCATGTTTACCTGCCGGCGAAGAACAACATGTACGTGCACACTGCGACAGCCAGACAAAACCCGTACACTCCGATTCGGCGTAACGCCGAGGGTCGCCGTGACGGCGAAGACTCGCGTGCGCCGCCGTTCGTATTAAGAAAGTTGCTCATGTTGATGCGAGGATGGCTGTTTTTGCGTCGGACCGTCGACCCTGGAAGCATACTTTGACCGCAATCAAGAAGACTTTCTTCACAAACTGGCTCACATGAAATATTAACCAAAAAACGAAACGGAGGACAGTGCTCAAAAAGCGATATGTATCACACTCGGCAGCACCTTTAGATCCGTGTCACATAAAGGCAACTGTTCTCCCGATACGTTCACATTCCCTTCCTCTGTTAAAGGGCGGAACTGCATTTGCTCGACTTTGTATATCTCCATCTCTTTAAATTGCGTGTGGGTACCACGCTCGAATGCGAGAAACATCAATGCCAACTTGAACCGAGACACCCCTTTGCGCACAACCAATATATAAATGGCACCATCGTCTACTTTGGCTCCAGGGGCGAAAATCATATTATGTGCAGCCATTTCCGTGTTGATAGCAGAGCAAAACACGAGCGGCGCGTTAATCATTCTCCATGAATGGTCATGTTTTGGTTCGTCGCTGACAGGCAACGCATGTCCGTCACGCAACCCAAACTTCGCTGTGTCTTCTGGAGTTGAAAATACTGGCTTCAGGTAGATTTTTGAAGGATAGCTCTTGGCGGCGCTTATGACTCTAATAGGCGCCAAAATTGTTCGGAATGGGTTTTTACGCAGCTTGCGTTCGACTAATTCATCATGATCAGCGACAATGCAAGTGCTAAAACAGTGCATATCGAGACGCATCGACTCTGCCTTTCCTTGTTCAGAACGCGAAAGTATTTGGTATAGATCGACAGGACGAGATGTCTTGCATCGGGCCAAATTGATGAGACTTGCGGTTGCAGTTGTGGCTCCCAGGCTCGACGAAAAACCGTTGCACGTACCCTGAGGAACATCGTCAAGTGCTGAAAATACAAAGAACATCCGTAAAAAATAGAGACGTACAGTTGGCACGAGCACAAGAGCTAGCTTCAGTTTGCGTAGGGCGTTCACATCGCGGCCGCACTTTTCAAACAAACCATTGATACACTCATGGAACATGCCGTCGCCAGATAATATCATGGCCCCGGCATACTTTTTATCGTCCAGCGAGGACATGATTTCCTTTGCGTGTCCTGCATGTGTTGTCTTGATTAGGTCATATTCAATATCAAGCCGTTGAAGCGCTGAGCGCGCCACTTCCTGCCAGGCCTGCGAGCATTAATGATAAGAAATAATGATGTATAGTACTCAAGGATTTTCTTGCCTTTATCGCTTTACCTCCGCCCCCATACGGGTTGAGGAGCACGAGTATTCGACGGTATCTAAAGATGCAGGTCTCTTTGCTCTCTCTTATTGCAGCGTCGAGCCTCTGTTTTTCGGATGCATTGGATCGAAAGAGGAAGGCAGCTGTAACGAGCAGGGCCAGAAGCGTGATGGCGGTCAAAAGCGCTGTCCCGTCCATTGTTTCCAGAAACCCTTGTTACACCATTTGTTTTCAAGAATATCGAAAAAAAAGACACTTGTGCAATTTGAAGCAGGTATCCAATAGGGACATGATATGCCAACGGGAGCATCTCTCGGGCCTCTGCTCCAAGTTTCGAAGCCCCAGGTTCCGCGCGTCGCCTGATTGAAATGTGCCCGCAAGGGAAACGGCTTGCGCTCGTTTGACACGTTCACAGCAACGAAGGGAGAAGAGAGGGTGGACGTGGCGTTTGTTACTCAAATTGAAAGTATCAGCGTGAGAAGAAGCATGAGTCAAAAATGCTGCCCTACACCGCGCATCGAGTGGGATGCGAGTGATGGCGTACTCGTATGCGTCCTATGCGGGACTGTGAGTGCGGAGAGCGGAAACCGTAGTCTGGAAAGCTCAGTCGTCGAGACCGGCGCGCTCCGACGTCCGTTAGCATCAATGGTTCGCGGCGGAGTTCAGCTCCCGTCGCTGAGTACGCGGTCGCCTCAGCAGGCGTCACCCGCATTTCAAGCGCTTGCGCGTGGTACGGCAGCGGCTCTGAAGCTGCACACTGCCGAAGCCGCCGTTGCGATGTGCGAGCGTTTTGCGGAGGCAACAGTTGCTCCCAGTGAAGTGGGCTACCTGCAAACTGACGCAGATGGCCCCCAACTTTCTGCAGATACGGTCCTGGGTGTGCGGGACGATGAAGATGGCTGTGCCGCTTTGCCGCTTGAAACTCAATCTGGCCGCATCTCGCTTGTAAATGCAACAGCCCTCAAGCCACGAATTCTACTTGCCGCTGCATTGCTTTATTCTGCTCGTGAACGGGGCCTCGTGGTCACACATCTGCAGGCAGCCCGATTTCTTGGAATTGCCAATCCAGGCGCAGTCCTCAAGATGCTCTCACGTTTACGCAGAATCCTACGTCTACCCTTCTTGCCATCGATCCAACCTTGCAAACTTCTAACAACAGGCGCTGCTGCCTTGTTACGCCATAGTGTCGCTTCACTTTCGCGTGACAAGCTCGTTGCTTCCGCTCAGTTTGTCTTGCATCTAGCTTCTGCATATTCCGCAGATAGTAGATTGCATGCCACAATTAACACTTTTGATACTGATAGTCTTGAACAGTCCCAATTATCGTTGCCTAATACCGCGCATGCAGCTCCTGTCACTGCTGCTGCCCTTTTAATTGCGTATTCTGCAATCACACAATTGGCACCATCCAGTACTTTGAAACAAAGGCTTTGTGCGAGCCTTGATGCGTGTTTATCAACAACAAGCAAGCGAGTTTCTGATTTGGCTTCAGTGATTGCACGCTGCCTGAACTTGGTACCTTGGCACAAGCTCGACATATTGGGCAAAGTGCGACCAAGCCCTGGAAGAGATAGAGAGCCTTCTAATTCAGTGGATTCTGAGCAAATGCCTTCATCTTGGCGTCCAACTATGACTCAGGCGCCTGCCAAGTCAACTATTATTGTTGCAAAACCCTTCTACTTGAATGTAGGTGTTGTGTTAAATGATCTGGAAAAAGTCTTGGAGCTTGATAATGAAGAATGACTGATGATAATTTTTTCGTTCGAGCGTCGTGTGTCAGATGAACAAAACACTGTTGTCGAAACTACAAAAACATTTCCTTAGAGGCCCCTTTCACCTTTCTGCTTCCAAAAGTGTTCTGACCCTCGACTCTCCTGTTTTGTTGAAGAAGCAAGACACATCCTTCTCTCAAAGCCAAACTTGAAAGCACAGACCGATACAGGTGACCGGTGACCTATCCAAACAACATGTAACATATTAAGTCCAAGGTGAAAATTTCGTGACATAGATACATTTATATAATTCTTCTAGATGGTTTTTGTTTTTCATGAAAATTGTCAGTTGATTGAAGGCAACCAATCAAAGGCAGTTATCCAAAAAATTGACATTGTCTTGGTCAGGTCAGACGCTATGCTGAAAGGAACCAAGAATTAGTTCCCTGGTCACATGCAACAATCTACCCAGGAAAAGTTTTCCAATTCACAGTTAACAAGTAGTGCTCTTGAAAATTCCACCATATGAGTCCCTTGTCCTGAGGAAACCCCTTTGTTGTCTGACATGTTTGTGATCAAAGATATGTATGTCAGAATGAAGCTGCTGCTAACAGAAAGTGCTTTATTAGACAGGTTGATATTTTAGTCGACATTAATGAGGATATTCTGCCTCAAACAAAGTTTCAACTTCACAAGGCAATTGCACTCCAGCTGGAACATATACCATTGATTAATATTTATTAGAGAAGTAGTCTAGGAGTGGAATATTATACAAGCAGCTTGTTGAAATTTGACTGGCAAAGCTTTGCAGAGCTGATCATGGAGAGAGTGCTAACTGAGGTTGTCAGCTAAGAGCCTCCAGCTAGGATCAAATGCTCTTTGGCTGCAAAAAATTATTGGCTTCTATGCAATAGACTGTGCCTTTCCAATTTTTTACAGCCTTCCTTTGGCAGTTTACCAGGGTTTGATGGGATAGTCTGTCCCTTGACACAACCAGTGTCAGATTCAAATTGGAAAGGCACAGTATATTGCATAGAAGCCAATAATTTTTTGCAGCCAAAGAGCATTTGATCCTAGCTGGAGGCTCTTAGCTAACAACCTCTGCTAGCACTCACTCCCTGATTGGCTCTGCATAGCTTTGCTTCAACACATCCAGCATGTCTGCCTGCATGTTGGCAAGTGGTAATGGGTGTAAATAGCTGGGTGATATTTTACAAGGGTGGGCAGCAGCATGCCCAGTTTTTCCAACACTTGTAGTATACATGCTCTCCCTTTTTTGTTCAAGGAGGGTGTTGGTTGATATGAGGTGTGTGTGTTTTTCATACATGCTTAGGCTGCTGCTCCTGATTGCTTTGCATATCTGAGTAGGGGTTGAGAGTGCACTTCTAATGTCTGATAGAAATTATTAATGATTCCTGCAGTGGAGGGTGGCAATCTGAAAATGGGAAAGACAGTTGTTGAAAGCAACAACAATCACCCCTGATCATGTCACTTCAGTATGAGAGATATGCCACAAACTCGTCTCAAAAAGCATATATATATGTGCCAGAGCAGCACCAGGAAGAAGTGATAGGGCTGGATGATATTGGAATTGACCAGCCCGTGATCAAGTGGCTAAGCAACATTACCAGTCTCAAGCCCCACAAACAAATTGCCCCTACTAGCACCAACAACATCATCCTTGGGAAAGAAAGTCAGGATCAGCAAAGCCATTCTTCAGAACACTGGACAAGTCTGACCCATTGGGCCGCTTCATTAGTAGGAAGGAAGAAGCCAGTGAATGTAACCAGATGCCACCAAAGAAACCTCACCAATCTCGGAATCCGGTCTATATTTTTTTGTGCCTCATACACAGTGCCAATTCAGTTGTTGTACCTCCCAAGTTGTTGCTGAACGAAGGTTTGATTTGAACACAGCCCTTCAAACGTTCGATGTCCATTGTTGGTGGATGATCACCTGCAAGCTCCATTATTACATCCCTGACCAAATCAGTCTGGAACGCATCTACACTGATCACAGAAATTTGAAGTCAACAGGCCCTACCCATATGATGAAGCCCAATATTGCAGGACCCAAATGAATTGAACTGAGTGAGACAAAGGGATATAGGGAAAGATTGCCAGGGATAATAATCAAAGAATTGTTCAAAGAAGAACTCCTGAAAACCAAAAGGCTTGAGAATGTATTGGTGTAAAAGGAAAATGGAATCATATGAATTACAATAAAGAGGAGGTACTGGTTGTTTGTTTGAAGCTTTTCAAAGGCTTGAAGGAGTTTCTGGAATTGCTATTGAGACTCAGATTCAGGAGTGTTACAGTGTGAATGGAAGCAGGGCCATGCCCAAAACAAAGGAATCTGAGGTGAACAGAAATTCAGGAAAAACAGGAAACTTGGAAAGATGCCTTTGGGAAAAAATGCGGGCCGGGTCTTCCATTTAATGCCAAAATCCAGGGAGAAGGAGAATACAAAGGAGATATGCAACAAAAAGTACAATTTCTTTGTGAAAGGGTGTGCAAAGGATTAAGCAGTATCAATTTGAGCATGACTGTTAACAAATGCTTTAGGACACAGGTGCTGGAACATGAGAAAAACATACAGCCTCAAAAGGGCATCTCAACCTGCCATTTGTTAAGTACTTGCCAAAGTCCTTTCCTGAAGCACTGGGAGGCACTGACCAATACCTCCCACATCTTCCACGTTCACCAGAAACTACAACCCATGTTCTTCTGACCCATAGCCACCATTCCATGACATGAAGCTCCAAACAGAAATCAGCCCTTACTGCTGCAGTACAAAATGACTTTTCAACCAAAATGGAGCCAAAAGATGATTCAAGATGAATTTGCTAAAGTGATATCCAATCGGTGACAAGCTCAATAATGAGACTCCCATCACTGAAACCCACATCCCATGACATACACTATATAAAAAAAGGTGGAATTGTCTATCCAGAGCAGAATTTGAAGGTGCATGTGCTATAAAAACATGAACAAATGTTGAAATGATCCCCTGCATGTAGCCAGCCAGAAAGAAAGTTAAGAAACAACAAAAAAATTGATAAAACTTTCTTCAACACTTCTTTTTAATTCATCTGTGTTATTTCAATTGAGCTTGGGGAATTTTGACTGAGAGGGAGGAATAGCAAGTTTGCCATTAGTTGCCTCATTGATATTGTGGAGCAGCCTCACATATTTGCACCTGCTTCAAAGATGAAAGTTGAATATTGGTTAAGGCAACTGGTTATGAATTTCAAACTACAATATGTCTTATTCATTACCAGTTGCCACCAAGAACACCCACAAGTAATAAGTATGTATGAATCGAGCTGCTGTATTGGAATACATGTGCCATTTAGGATAGAGGTTTAAAAATAGAAAATGACATAAAGGTGAAAAATGTTGAAGTAAGAAGGGGAGAGTGTGGTACCGCTTGGGAAGGTGGCGTACAGCAGCCACAAAAAACACCCAACCCATCCTACTCAGTGCTACGACAGAGTGGCAAACCAAAAAGAAGTCACAGGTTGGGTCTCAAACGGATGCCTCGTCAAACAAACGGCAGCATCCACAGGAAGTGCTCCCTACATCAACTGGAGCATCATCCTTTGCGTTAGACTAGTGCCTACTCTGTCCACAGAAACGCCTCCTTGATAACCATCCTCCTCATGTCCAGCCAAGTCAGAGCCTTCAAGGCTCAAAAATGCTTCATCTTGCCCTAATATGCACTCAATAGTTCCTGCATCAATTACGTTTGTTTGCTATGCAGCGCCAGCACTGCCTCCCATTCTGTCATCATCACGCTTTCCTCCCGTGACTTCATTATTTCCAGCAACACTATCCTCAGGTTTCGTTTTTGGAGCATGAGGCGGGGAAGGGGGTACCCATGGGTCATCCAGGAACGACACTTTCACATAGATCTCCGGTTCAAATTTTCCAGAATGCTGTATACCGATAGTAATCCCGATCATAGCCACCACCCAATCCATAGCATGTACTCCTACTGCCTCCATATCGTGGAGCCGAGCCTCCATATCGTCCATTTGGTGGCAAGGGGCCTGATGGTCCACCGTATCGGCCTCCTCCATATCCGCCTCTCGATCTTTCACTTCCGCGAGAAGGCGGCAGAAGTGGTTGAGGTCCGTATCGAGTGCTGCTTCCTCCGTTGTAATTGTCTCGTGGGCGCTATTTCCCAAAATTTCCAAAGAACATTGCAACAAGATGGAATGGGAGTGGAATAGAAAAAGGGGTGCCGATTAAAATTCTGTTCCAGGGACGGGCTAAGATTGGAACTCGCTCATGGATTCATTGAAACGTACCTTGAAACCTGCATCGCCTCTACGATCGTAATCACCACGACTATAATCACTGCGTCCGCCTCCATTGCTAAATCTGCCCGGAGGTCCACTACCTTCTTAGTATGCGTCCCCAGGACCGTCCCTGCGATGATACGAGTCGGAAGAGAAGTGTGGTGGGCCATATCGATCGCTGGCGTGGCTGGTACCTATGGGAGGGTTGGGGCGTAGAGGGAGGGGACTTGGGTATCCGCTTTTAGACCTGTCTCGACCTCTGCTAGAAGAATTTTGATTATGTGTATTAGGTGCGGACGTCGTTGCTGTTGCGGCAGCAATTGAAATTGTGCAATCGGGATTGGATACGTTATCGGCAGTGTCAGGATAGGTTGGGATAAGCTTGAAACTGCTGAGTTTGAGGAACACCGACAGTGATACCGATCGACGGCTTATAATGAAGAGGAGGGGCCTGGGTGATATAAGTGACAGGCGTCACGGCAGGCTGAGAGGTGTAGTAGGCGGTCGTTGTGGGATATCGCTGCTGCATCTGAACTTGCTGGACGTGTTGAACGGGTTGCTGTAGTTACTGTACTGACTGACCTTTCTGCGGAGCGCCCGATTGCTGTGACGTGCCAGCGTAGTACGCTGCCCAAGCCGCCTGCTGCTGCTGGGCCTGGTGAGCCTGTTGCAACTGAGCCGCCTGCGCCTGGCGGCAGGCTGGGACCCGAACTGAGTACCGTAAGCTTGCCTGTATTGCGTGTGTTTAGAAGGGGTCAAAATATTTTAAAGGCTCAGATAGAGGGCCACCCACCAGGCCGCCGCCGCCGCCGCCGCGTTCGCCGGGTTCTGCGCAGCTGATAGCTGATGCTGCTGCTGAGGCTGCGGAGGCTGATGAGACTGTAACTGCGGGTGGGGTTGTTGCCACATGACGTTACGACGGCGAAAATGAATCACGTTCCGTTAGAGGTACTGGACAATGGGGTAGCCAATGACGCGTAATCCACGCAAAAGCCCTACCTTTGTTGGATTAAAATGAGGGCGTAAACGAGAAACACGGCCATGGAGAAGATTTGATCGCAGCGCGAGCCATGTCAGCTGTTTTTTCCAAGGCCCACGAGCAACCTGTGGGAGGCTCCGATGTGTTTGCAGAAATCTGAGCGAGGACACGTGACGTCGCTCGAGGTGCAAAACGGAAGTTCCTCTTCTCAGCCTTACAAGCAAGGAAAGGATGCCGTGGCATACGGGAACCGACATCCGCAACAGCTCCGCCAACGACACCCAGAAGCAACCAGCGCATGCATCACGCCTTCTGCTCAACGCATATCTCACAGCATCCTCCGTGGACACGTCCAGTCCAGCCTGCGTTGCTAGCAAGACCGGATGCGGGCCCAACAACGTGATTGATGACGGCCGCCAGAGCACAGACGACGACTCACTGTGGCGCTCAGCCCTGGACAGTGCATGCGCAAAACAGTGGATCAAGGCTGTGTTCGATCAACCCTACGCCGTCGCATCCTTCTCCATCGAGTATCCAGATGAACCTGCCTCTCGACCTCCCTCAGTGAATCAAACCAATTCAAATACACCTGCTGTCCCGGACTTTGTTTTCCAGGCATTCTCATACTCTAATGACTCGGAAGTCAATCTAGCTTCCATTGACGCCACATCAGCGCTGTCGTGCGTTTCATCAGAGTCTTGGGATTTCAATCGAAGCTCAATTCTCGATATTTGCAGCCTGAAATGGAAGGACGGGTCACCCGATGTATTCGTTGGTGCCCAGTGGACCTGGACTCCCGTCCGCAACGGCTCGCAGCCGTGCCAGATCGCTGTGATGGAGGTAACGAAATGATCAACCCTCCTTGATACTAACACCAAGAATGATAGATTTTAATGGTCGGAACAAACGCATCCGATATAGTACAAGACGCGGTGGAAAGTGGGAGTTCGCCTAAGGATGGTGCTTGGTTGCCCCCACCGCCCAACCAAAGTCAGAACACTTCGAGTATTGGTGCATCGCCCTGGCTTGGTGTCGGAATTACTTTAGCCATTGTTGCTGCGCTCGTTGGAACTGTATTCTTTATACGCCGACGAAATCTGCACCGTCGGAAACGCGCACAACGGTTACTCGCAGATGACCACCGTTTCCTCAGCGGAATGTGATATCGATAACGTGTTTATAGCTGCATTCTCAATTAAAGATCCTCCAGAAATCAGTACCAACATACCCTTGAGGGTTTTAAATGCATCTTTCCAGGGTTAAACAGCCTGTCAGAATAAGCCTTGCACGATTGAAGATCGTTGGTCCTGTTTGGGACAACTCTGAATGTGCCATCATTGCGTTGAGCACGACGGCAGCACAAGCTGATACAGCAAAGCCGCGACATGCGGATGCATGCATCGTCGCGGGAGGACTGGTGAGAGTGGTTCATGCGCGGTGCATAGCGAGCGGCCTATCCTTCCCCGTCCTTTCGCCACCATCGCTCATGCGCGCTCAGATGCAAGACGCGCCGGTAAGGAGCAGCGCCGCACAGTGCAAATAATGAAGTTGCATCCAGATGCGGCACAATCAGTTGAAGAATGAGGATGAACCACGCCATGTGCAGCCGCATCTCACTTGCCAGCTGCTGGTGGTTAAGGTACCATTCCCCACTGTTATAATCTCTCCTCATATCTTTATCACAAAGATAGCGTGAGTAGGCAGACGTGACAATTTTGTCTGAAAGTGCAATTCATGCCCCCCCCTGGTCATGTCACGGAGAAAGCCCGCCTGTATGAGAAACGAATGCAACCTCCAGGACACAGGCGGCGGCGGGCTCAATTTCAAAAGAAGCTGCTAAACAACCGGATTCCAACATGCATTCACCACTATCGGTCGTGCCTCTGGGTCTGATGGTGCTCTCAAATCACGCGACTGCGCGAAATGTCACTTACCCACTGGCTAACGGTGCTTCGCTTACGACTGCTGGTAAGTTTTCAATCTGGCTCCATCAACCGTGGTCTATTCACTGAAAATCAGTGTTTAGAAACCAGCAATGCTACTATCGGGGCTTGCCCTGTCAACGAATGGCGATGCGATACAGTGACCAATTCGCTCATGATGTGCGCCGTGAATTCATCCACATTGGCCTTCAATTGGGTGACATTGAACGCGTGTGGACCTGGAGCTTTTTGCAGTATGTCGCCTGACGCGTCGAATGGCTGTCTGAACACGACCGTGGTTCCTTCGACGGCCGGAGCACCACTTCACAGCTTCAGCACGCGACAAACCACTTCAACGAAGCTTTCGACGAGAAGACACTCGTCTTCATCAGTCAAAAAGAACTCCTCGTCCACTCGCACCCCGCACCCGTGCATCACCAAAGCTCCTAACCATCCACCAACCAGTACATCTAAGCATCATGCTACACATAATTCAGCCTCTTTCCTAATAACTACGTGCCATAGTACCGAAGCAATGACTTCTACGAATGCAAAACCTTCAAAGACACATGTAACTTCATCAAAGGGCCATAAATGCAAGATTTCCACATTTAAAACAACCAAGACCGCCTCTTCAAAACACAAAACCACCACAAAGAAGCCAAAGACATCCAAGTCAGTCAAAACGGAAACTTCACGTACCTCACGCACTTCCAGCGCTCATTCGCGATCCTCCGTTACAGAGTCTGTCACAAAGCCGACTCCAACTTCACTTCCAATTTCATCTACGTTGTCGTCCACTTCTACTTCCACAACAACTTCTGTAACTACTGCTCCCTTCACCACTACAAAGACGACTGTCACAGCCACTCCAACGACAAAATCGATTTCTCCGGAGTCGTCAAAAGCCGTAACCACGACTTCAGCTGCCCCCACTGGAACCCCAACTCTGAATCACAAATACAAATTTGTCGCATATTGGGGTCAAAACGCAGTTTACTTTGCAAACGGAAAGTTCCAGTCAGACATTCTCACCTACTGCCAAAGTGGTTACTTTGACGTGGTCAATTTGGCTTTCCTGCCAGTATTTGGTGGTAACACACCTTCCAAATTTCAGTTATCGCTTGCCAACTTCGGGGTCTATGACAACACAAACGGACCAGTTGATGCGCAAACTGCAAGCGCCTTTCTCCAGATTGGGCAACAAATTTCAAACTGTCAATCCTTGGGTGTCAAAGTACTTCTATCTTTGGGAGGCGGTGCTGGTGAGCCATCATTTTCATAATTTTTCGCGGAATGTAATTTTATTTTTCTTTTATGCAGGAAGCTATTCCTTACCAGTAGGGACGGGTACTGCGTTCGCACAAACTTTGCATAACTCATTTTTCCGTGGCTCCAGCTCGGACAGACCTTTTGGATCGGTAATTCTGGACGGCATTGATTGGGACCTGGAAGGTTCAGGCAATGACTTTGGCGAGATTGTGAAAGTGAATCAGTACTTGCATTCGAACAACGCCGGTTTAGTCGTATCCGCCGCTCCTCAGTGCCCGTATCCCGACGCATACATTGGAGGCGCCTTTCTATTGCCAAATTCCGGCTTTTCTTTCCTCAACATTCAGTTCTACAACAAGTGAGTTGTGAACATATGACGCCGTTTTGATGCCTTTGCTAACCTTCACCAAATCAGCTATTGCAGGCTCGACGGTGGCAGTTTTAACTTTGGGCAGTGGGTGGACGCGATCGCCATCGCGCATAACATTCCTCTGGCCATTGGCCTGCCTGGAGCCCTGTCCAGCGCGCCAAGTGGAGGATTCGTTTCCGCCTCCACGGTGCAATCCACGATCAACGCCATTGTAGCCAATTCAACTCAAGCTGCATGGCTTTATGGCGTGATGGTATGGGATGCGAGCAGTAGCGTGGACGATGGGCTTGCTGCCAGCCTAAGAAGCATTTTAAATTCGGCTTAATTTTTCATCTTTGACCGCAATATATGCATTTTCCCCCAATCCGCCACCCTGTGACTTGGATCGTTCGCGGCGGGCGGAAAAAAGACGATTGCCTCCCCTCCACTGGAACAAAACAATTTGCAAAACCAACATCATGTCGAAAGCGTTCACTTGGGCGGATGTTGCCGAGCACAACACAAGAAAGAGCTCCTGTAAGTACTGAGTTGCTCCGCGGAGAAGGACTTGGGAATTCCTGCTGACTTTGGGCGGCAGGGCTGGTGATTGACAAGATGGTTTACGATGTCACCAAGTTCTTGGAGGAGGTGAATTCGCACCGTTTTAGCGCATACGCTGTGTTCGTTGACGTGCTCCTTTCGTCATAAGCACCCTGGTGGCGAAGAAGTCATGATGGAGAACGCCGGTGAGCACGATCATTCTTAACCGTCCCTCATCTTCCTGGATCGCACGTCGGAGTCTATTCCCGCGATCAGTCACGACGAGGAACCTGGCCTTCATCTGAACGACAGGGATTGCCTTTCTTTGGCAAACTCTCGCCTCGACTCTCAAGCTGGGCGCATTCTCCCTCGAGCGGATACCCTCCAACGTCTGGCTTTCTGAATGTGCCTCTTTACAGGATTTGACGCAACTGATGCGTTTGACGAAATCGGACACTCTGACGATGCAAAAGATTTGCTCAAGAGCATGCTGATTGGAACCCTTGAAGATGCTGTGCGTGTTTGCCTCTTTCTAACTTAAATATTCAGATTTCAGGTTTCTAGGCAAAGCCACCCAGTAAGAACAGCAAGGTTGCTGAGACGACGAGCATCAGGGCGTCCGGAGCTAAAGGATCTTCCGGCGGAATCAATTGGTAAGTCCGAATGAATGCTTCCTTTCTCGATCTTTTCATACGTTGATACCTATTTCCCAGGGTCGCAATTGCTGCTGTCCCTCTTGTTGCTGCAGCAGTGTACTTCCTGTTCGCTAAGTAAGAGCGTTAAGCAAAACGAATCGCTCGTTTTAAAATTATTTCAATAAAAGGAGAAGATGATGCTGGCGACAGCTGCCTCGTGCAAGGAGGCGCGGGATCTTGCTGGAGACGCTTTAAAACCAACAAACAAAAAAATTGATGTCGCTACTTTCCTTCACACGTTCTTGATTAATACAAAAGAATCAGCCTCGGGAGAGGCCGAGGAAGAGGCCTCTCGCAAAGCCACTGGCTCATGGCAGATCGCGGCCCAAAATCAGCCACATACCCATCAGATTAAAGTCTTTCGGCGTAACCTTTCTCCGCCCATGTCCAGTCCTTTCGCGACTTGGGTCTCGATCTGCCTCCAGTTGACTTTGACTGCACCAGTGGAGGTCAAGGCCTTCAGCGACATGAAGCCCGGACCCACGGCGAGGCCGGCTCTTCGCAATCGTTTTGGTCGCGAATCCAGAGCAGACGCCGACGACGCTATGTGCGAGAGCTTTTGTAGTGTCAGACTCAAACGACGAACACGGCATCGGACGCAAACACAGGTTGCCACGGTGTACACACAATGTAAAAAAAACTCGGAAATATAGATGTTTCACTGCTCAAGGCCAGCTACATGAGGGTGGGTGGTCGCGACGAAGCAGGGAAGATGACAAAGTAAAAGTGAACTGGGTGAGGAGCATGACTTCGACCACATGACAAATTGCCGAAAGCAGAAACAAGAAAGGTTGATGTTCTGGAAAGACCTCACTGTTATGGTCGTCAACGTATGCAAGACGACTGTGGGCAAGACGAATCAATCCATTGGCTGGAGAAAATAAGACTTGGGCTTACGCGATGGTTCCGAATGAGAAAATGAACTAAAGTGAGACCAACGACAGCGAAAAACTTAAACTTCACTGACCTGGACTGTCGCATTGTTACGAGCATGATTCGAAGGATGCTGGCCAAAACAGGCTGCAATGGATTACACAAATGCTGAGAATGTGGGCACGTGGTTGCGTGCTCGCCAAACTGTGTCAATGTACTCGGCCATTGGTAATGTTAAGTTGCTGTGATGTGCTATCAACACGCTCGATGAACTCGTCTATCATGCGGCACTACTCGCTTACATTACGGCCAATGTTAGATATCATTTGTACACGCTGATCAGTTGTAAATATTTGAAAATACCGCTGACAAGCACCACCACACATCTTCACACGTACCCTCCATGTTTGTGTATACAGTTGTCATGGGAATCCAGGCACACATATGCGATGATATAGCTTACTGAGCTCACGCAGGGACCGCATAATATTTGTACATCCTACAGGTGGACTACGATGCTGATTCAAGTGTGGTTGATCCTCTCACTTTTGGCTCACATATAGACGGTACAGCCATATTGGCTGCCATGATAGGCTGTGGCTTCTTGGTGATAGTGATGAATGGTACAGGCTGTTGTTGCATTACACTCTGCTACAATGCTGCCAGGAGGCTAACATTTCCAGGGGAAGAGCCATTGTCAAAAACTAATACCCTGGACAGAGCGCCTATTGGATACTAGGTGAAGCAACTTGTCAAAAGGGACTCTCATGTGGGGAATAATTTTCCGCTCTGGTAGGGAACTGTTGGAGTTCGCTCTGGCTCGTGGATTCGAAAGTGCATTGGACTTGTGTTCTATGCACGTTATCAAAGAAGTTCTTCATTCAGCATCTGGTTTTGTGAAAGAATTATATTGCTTTCTTCATACATTTGAAACGAGGAGTCAAATAGTGACTTTGAAGCTGAGAGAATCTGACAGCCCTTCGACACGAACAGGAAGGGTTGTCTCATCCGTTGCAAAGATATCCGAACCATTGCTGTTTGTCATTCTCTGCCGCGTTTTCCGCTTCATGAGTTTATATCCGCGTGAAATGCAATAGACGAGAAAGGCCATGAAGAGAACAAACAGTGATGACCCGACCAACATCCATTTCCCAGCCGAAGCTGAATCTGAATCATCAAACGAATAAGTAGAATTAGTCGCGTTTGCAGATTGTGATAGCAACGGTTCATTGGTCCGAAGCGCGCCAGATGCGTTCAACGATGCAAAGTCTTTTGAATCAACGGGTGCGCACACAACACTTCGAGGTAGCAGGGAGAGTAGTGTCATAAATAAAGCTGCCTTTGATCGCGGCATAATGCAGGCAAAACTCAAAGTGTGGATTTGTTTGTCACTGAGAGTTTGTCGAGTGGGGGAATTTCACAAGAATTCAAAAGCGCCACGACCAAGAAATTACTGCGCGGTGACTAGATGGCTACAGCGGTGGTGCCGCGACTGTTCTTCGTGAATAGAGTGAGTGAAGGCGGTGACGGACGGGACTGGATCAGCGGTCGTGAGCGAACCACGGCTGCACATTGTCGACCTCAGGTAACCGCAGTTTGCTGTTTGGCGCCTGGTTGGACGCTGATTGACGTTCGCGTTTGCAAGGAGCAGCGCAGTGTGCGTGTCGTCAAAGTTGGCGGCGCCAACTAGAGGGACAACGGTGAAAGGCACTGCTTGCGCGTCCCACCCTCACAGGTTCGGCCTCGCTCGTCTCCCTCATCCATCCCATCCATCTCATGCGTCGCCCGTATTTCGCGTTACTTGGGGAAAACTGGATGAATGGGGGTCGGCTGTCGGAGGATAATGATGCCAAGGAGGACGCCCAGTCACAATGATCCACCTCTCAAACACAAAGGTCGCCACGACGGTGATTTCTTTGCAGATGAAGGAGCTGATGACTTGCTGAAAAGGCTCAGTCCGCAACAAACTCTCGACGACACTCTATCGCATTGCAGTATTCAAGCTCGCACGGAAGCAACCACAAACTCATTCCTCTATGAATAGCAGACCCTATAGCTCTCCGCCTTAAATCCCGCATCATCCTTCGCCGCCGTAACTGCCGAACCGATCTCAATTGATATTTGCCGTGCCTCCCGGCACAAATACACCTTCGTCAGGCTCCATGGGCGCAGCGAATAATCGCGTTTCGTTTCTGAATGTTGTGCTGAAATGCGTCGGGGATGGCTCGGGTCTCAAGCAGCGGGAGGCATCCGCAGTTGCATGCTCGGCAAGAAAATGAATGATGCTGATGCCTCATCTGTCTATGTTAAGAAAGATAAGGAGAAAAAGAAGAGGGGTGCGAGTGGCGGCTCGGGCAATTGACAAGCGCATGATATTGCGATCGAGTTTAATAGTCAGTTCCCATTCTAGCAGGGATTTGGCAATCGCTACTTGCCTTGAGTATAGGCACTTGATTCACATCGATTTTACCAAGGAGCTTGGATTCATGCCCCGAATTCTCCTGTGAAATGGAAGCATTTTTGCAAAGGCTGAAATCCCGGACATGCCAATACCAGTCGTCTCACAGAACGAATTCAAGTCGCGTCAACATTTTCTCCTTCTCCAAAAGATCCAACGCATTCCTACAATCCACTTCTTTCTTTCCCCTTCGTCTTCGTTTTCAGAGTCTTTTGGAATGCGACCATGGATCATTCCACATCATGCTTCGCGAATAGAAGACACACCCACACACACTGCAAGAGCTGTGCGATCAACGCAGCAGTCACATCATTCGGTCCAGTGCTCGAGTTATTAGGAGCCATTAAGATCGGCTTCGCGATGCTGCCCTTTGCTTCAAGGTGCCAGTGCCTCCTGGTTGCGAATTTTGGCAGCGGATCTCCACGATTTGCACCTTCGTTTCCATAACTAAGTGGTGGAGGGGGTGCAGATACCGCGGTGAAGGGGTGGCGACTGCGGTGGAGCTGTGGAGGTGGGCTCCTGTCTCTGGAGGAAGAGGAGAACGAGCGGGCATACCTTTGACGCCCGAATTTGCCATTACGCATTTGAACGTGCTTGTCGTCTTATTGTCTTGCAGTTGGTCCTTATGCAGATAAGACGGAAAAGAATCATATGTTTACGCACTCGAAAAAAAGAAACGTGATCTATTGACAGGTTAATGCGCCGTGGCTCTCGTCCCCGCACTTGACACACTGGTGCTCCTGAGTGCACTTCTTGTAACCCAATGGACAGTTACCATTGTTGAAATAGAGACATGCACCGCGCCAGTCGACGTCCGCGGCCTTTGAACAGCCAGCGAGACCATGATCCTGTTCGCCACAGAGCATGCAAAAGTGGAGCTTGTTTTCGGGACAAGACTCGCCATCATCCATGTCGGCGCACTCATCGCACTGGAACACAAGACAGGCGTCTCCGGGCTTCCACGTTGCCACCAAGTCTGAGACTGGGTTTGAGGTCGATGTCAATGTTGTTGTATCCGCCATATTGGCTTGAAGGGACCGCCGCTCGCGTTCAAACTCGTCCCATCCGCCAACAAACTCCTCCCGCACAAGCTCGTCAATCTCGCATGTGAGGTGCAAAACACGTGTCTCGAGTAGCTCGAGCGCGCGCGCCAGTCTCATCCGGACCGTCGATTCAGTCATAATTTCGTCCAAATGTTTGCCCCAGTCAACCTCCCAGTCATCGACATTGACGTCCTCCTTCCGGTTGCTCGTAACCTTGGTGGGGATAATAATGATGTAACTATAAGCGAGAAGCAAATGCGTGTCGGAAGACAGATGCTAGCTGCGCTCGGAAGCCACGGCGCTTTCCACTGCGTCACAGTTCGTCAGGAAGGAAACCTGGACGACGCGATCCTGTTCCGTACTGCAAACACCCTCTTGCAGGCCGCACAGGACGACACTCAAACAGCTACAGTCAAACAAGGCGGATTTGTGCGCGGGTTTCTCGGAATGGGCGCAGAGTCAGGCGGAACGGCCCTCGAGGTCAAGACGGGCTTCTCCTACGGGCACGCATGGGATCCACAAGCCTCCCCGCGCAATAAGCTGCAAGGACCCAACGTGTTTCCGCGGAACATACATCCAGACACGCGCGCGAAAGCTGTCCACTTCCACGCTTGGTGCTGTCGAGTCGCACACGCCATAACGCGTGGTCTCGCACTCGCTCTCCCAGACAACACTCTTTTGCAGGAATGCTGTGCTTCGGAAAGGGACGCGGAAGAGGCGCAATCCATCTCTCTTATGCGCGTCTTTAAATACTATCCCTACGAATCAGCTGGAGCTAACCACAACGCAGTTCCGCATGTAGATCGTCTGGGCTCTAGCCCGCACACCGATTGGGGCTATTTGACCCTGATTCGAAGCACCGAACCGGGATTGCAAATCGCGTCCACCCCGACGGTCACACCCGAAACGGTCTGGCGTACAGTGGAACCCGTCAAGAACGCATTCATTGTCAACGGTGGAGATTACCTGAGTGTTGTGACGCGTGGAAGAGTGATTTCTCCGTTGCATCGCGTCATCAACACTCAAAATGCCGAACGCACCTCCATGGTGTTCTTCTACTACCCTCCCTTCGATACAAGAGTACCTTCAGACTTTGACCTGACCGTGGAAGACAAACAGGTTGTAGACAGACTCAAGCACTTGAGTCTGTTCGCAGACCAGCGGGACGACAAGACAAAGATAAAGGCAAACTCGGCCCCAGTGTTAGACTTGAAGACGGTTTCCTTTGGTGATTACATTTGTTCAAAGTGGGAGTCAGTCTCTAGAAACTACTGACACAATAGAAAAGTTTTATATAAGAACTTGACACTCTTTGTCCAGGTAGACTTGATACGCATAGTTCGTCCACGGTATGCACCAGTTTTGCTCTTGTCCTTGACATTGGTTTTGATGCGTTTGCTTTTTGAACGAGAATTGTGGTCCTCTTTGTTGCGTTGCGACGTGAGACCTATGTTTGCATCAATTATCCAGCAGTGGCAAGCTTGACACCAGGTTCAGCAAATTCATTCTCGTAGAGGCTACGTCATTGAAAAAGGATGAGTTCGCGGTCTTCCCTTCAACGACAATTGGAAAAATATACACATCGCGTTCAAGAGGCTTTTGTAAGCCTGGAAGGCATCTTCTTTTTCATCCTGGACCGCCTAAGCAATTGACAAAGCCGCCCAAAACTGCGGCATCAGCCACTTCCTCTTTTCTTTGAGTAATCTTTTGCGATCGTTTTTGCCCTTCGCGGATAAACCCTCAGCTTACTTGGCCGCTTCGTTGAGTCGTTGCGGCCTTCGACGCGCTTATCTAACCGCAACAGAATTTTGGATAGACTGTCAATAATTTTGGTGGTGTGAGATTTGAACGTAGGTTGTGGTCAATGTTGATGGCAGATTTGACACAAGCAGGGTCAAGAGAATATTATTGAGGTAGGAGAGCAGCAGGCCTAATTTCTTGCATTCAGAATATTATTAGATGCATACACTATCATCAAACTCCGTATTGTATTTTAGCTCCGAGTACTTTTTTACTTCAACCCAGTCATCGTCAAAATTGTCGACCTCCTTTCTTTAACTCGTCCCATTGTTCGTCGAATTCGGACAAGTAGATCACCTCCAGGATTTACGCATCGCCGAGAGCTTTCAAAAGAGATGGCGTCCATTTTCGCAAGAGCTTCTCTCTTTATGTCGCTGTCGACCTTTTTAATCTACGTCCACCTCATCGTCGTTGTCATAGATGGACTTTTGCTTCGACCTTATACAAGAAGTGCTTCACTTAGACATCATCATTATCGCGAACTGCGACTATCTTTTCGTAACGTCGAACAACAGTGAGGCTTACCGTCATCCGCGCCCTGCGTGCCATTCTTGGGCTTCGGTTTGACCCTCATACCGACCGTTGCGCGGTCCACCCGTGCGTTCGTCGTCGTCATCCATATAATCCTGGGCGGTGCGCATTAACCTGTTGCTTGTTGCGAGTAGCTTCTCGTCCTGGCGTCGAGCGCGTCGAGCACCTGTTCGTCCACATCCTCATCCACATCGAATCTGAGTGCAAGTCAGTGTCGAGCGGGAGCACCAGATGATCGTTGCCGCCGTTGTCCTCGTCCAAACCGCCGCTACCGCGTCTCGGCGTCCCTCAGCGCAAACAACGAAGAAGTTAAAGAAATAATAGAAATATGGGAAGCGATCCAACATAACATTAGCACACACACTCGTCCTCCGAGTACATCACTTGATCGTAACCGCGTTGTCACCTATGTTAACACCAACATTTCAGCTGGCAGCTGTCGTCATATATGAGGCATTAGCAACTGGTATTCTAAAAAATAAGAAACTGTTATATCAAAGAAGGATGTATTCCACTCATGACAAATCAAATAGGAACGAAAACAAACGACTCAGGGGGAATGTTTGCCTATTTCGGAATGAGACAAATGAGCAAATAACAAAGAGAGCAAGACAGCTCCAAACTTACCCGAACGTTGTGAAATGTCTCAAGCGCAGCTTGTCCGTTCCATTGAGCGCTTTCCAAACACTGACCCGCCGTCTGGTAGTTTAGTCCGGTTGCTTGAGCCAGGGAAATAATTTGATTGTGTTGATTATCGTCCTGTGAAAGCAATTCAGTTCTCGCACCCACTAAATTTGGAAGCAGACGATGTCACCATCTTGTAGTGAGTTTTGAAAGCCATCAACATATTCAAATCACTTGGTAGGGCAATCTTTTTCGGGTTAAGGTCGAAAGGTTTCGCTCCGTGTGCCAGTCCAACCAATGGACCAGATGTTGGTCCAGCTCCGGCGACAGGCTTCCCCTCCCAGACACGATCATGTGTCCAAGAACGAACCACAAGCATGTCATTTGCAATACACACTTTCCATCCAGCCTGACTCGCCCTGGAAAATCAAGAGTGAATCCACGATCTCGGAACCAGAAGCAACAACTCACATAGATCCCTCCGGAGCAGGCACAAGTACCAACGTGCGTGTGAAGCATCGGGTCTTATTTGGTATGACTTCATGAAACTCCCCATTCACAGTCAGAATCAACACGTGCGCATCCCCAATCGCCTGCTGAAACGCGTCCACCGCAAACATCGCCTTCTCAAACGACGCGTTGATAGGATGCTTCGTCTGCGGTAGCTTCATGAAGGTGCTTTGGATAGATTGGGGCGTTTTTGCCATCAGGGCCACGCGCTTTCCAGCATCTTTGGTTGAAAGGTGGTTTCGGTTCAACGTGAACCATGAATCAAAGAATTCCCGTCGCGTTCCCTTCCCTGGACCTTTGGGGGCAGATCGGGACGTTGAATTGACGGACATTGAAAAGATGGCGTCTGAAGTGTACACATCCGCAAGGGCAGGACGGTTTGTGTCAAACAAAGCAAAGAATCTGTTCATATCATTCCATTAGCGATTCTTTATACTTCAAATACGTTCTCCTTACTTTGGAATAAATTCTTGCATCAAGTCAGCGATAGGTTGGTTTTCAACAAATGATCCTTTGATGGTCTGTGGGAGCTCGTCAACTGAAGGCAGGCCAATTTCTGGGAGAGCCACTTCCTCGGCAAATGGCACTGTATCCAGCATTTTGAGCGATGGGAACATTTGCTTGATTTTTCTGATAAAAAACCAAGGATGGTCAACTGACGCGAAGAGAACACTAAAAAGCTCACGTTCTGTATGCAGTAATACCCTCCTCTCCCTTTCTGGCTTCGCGGTCATGCACAGGGTTTCCAAGCAACAGGAGCTCATGCAGATTTTTTAGTTTGTCTCCTCGCAGAGACTCAAGTTCGCGGTATGCTTGAATGAGATTATCTTGGAAAGACAGGTTTTGAATGAAGGGACAGTAAATATAAAGAGTCTCGAAGGGCTTCACGGTTGATAGGCGGTTGGATTGCAAGTTGATGCTTTGGACCTGGACTCGCGTTTTTAAAAGACTTGACCCATGACGTCATCTAAACTCACATCAGGGAAAAGCTCTTTAATGAGTTTGCAAATAACCGGGCCAATCTTGTTTGTTTCTACCGCATCGCTGCCAAAACCAGATAGGGACGCGTTCTGCTGCATTCCAGGATGCGCTGCAAGATTGGCCAAGTTCAGGAGCTTGTCGTCTTGGCGATATAGTGACGTCAGAATTTCACGAAGGAGGTCAACGACCTCGGGTTTATTGGCAATGGTGTCGCTGGGTCCCGCATTTACTGGAGCATTCAAGCTTTTGATAAAGAGCTATTAACAAAATACGGCGTTAGCGTTGAGTGAGGAGAGCTAAAGCCCCAGAGACTGCCTGGTTACCTTCCCGCCCGCATATTTGATTCCACTCAATTTTACGACTGCAGCGACTTCAAGTGGATTTCGGTATTTGATGACAAGTTCCTTTCCTTCGATGCGATGCTAAATTGCGGGTAGTGTGGTCAAGACGTCCGAACCACACATAATCCAAGCCTGGGCATCCTCACCGAGACGACATTGACCTGGGTTTCAGCTTTTCCTGAGATGAAGTTGAAGAGAGATACGGGGTCCTTGTTGCGCTCGTCCCATCCGGTAATCTGATGTATGTTGTTGATGTTGAGTTTGAGAGGGGTTTCCATGAATTCGCTGATGCCGAATGGCCAAAACCACCACGCAACGCACCGATACTTCGTTCGACAGTGCGCCGCCACCGTTTCCTGCCGTGAGAGTTCGGTTCGGGAACCTGCGCTGGCCAACGCCGTACGGGTTCGTGCGCCCTCGCCCGCGTCCGCCGGCCACGCCGCCCATCGATACGTCCTCGTCTGCGCGCGACCGATTTACAATCATGATGGGTCCGCTGCCCCCTTCCATCTGTCCGTAGTCAACAACGGCACCGCCAGACGGGTTGTTGGTGTAGCCAGACCGGCCCCCAGCACCGCCCCCGCGTCCGCGTCCTCGTCCTCGGAATGACATATGCGTACTTTAGTCCTTGATCGGGTGTTCGTGGCAGGTATGAGAGGAATGCGGGATAGCAGTTGACGTGCAATTGCTCGCTTGTTTTTCTTTTTGTGAACCACCCCCCTCACCCTCTCCCAATGCCTCTGCCTGTCTTGACAATATGATTCATATATGCATACAGTTAAAATGAAATGAACGATACGATAGGTCCTTCTCTTTACTTATGTTGAGACGTTCTGATAGAAGACTAGTCCATTTATTTATTTCACCAAGAAAGAAAGCTTGTTATTTATCTATACTATATTTCTTTCTTGTCTGAAAATGAGGCATTGATTGATTGCGCGATAATTCATTCACTTGACGCAAAAAGTAGATCAAAAAGACTTTATTGACAAAATAATAAATAAAAGGTTGGAAGATGTAATTCCAAAGAATGTCGGGCTGGTTGATATCGACATTGAAAGCCAACTGCAATCTCCTGCATACCAGTACCTTCAACCCTGACTGACAACCTTCTCGAGGCTTACCGTTTCGTTTCCCGAAGACCACAAGGCATACATTCCAACTGGAGCGCCCACACTAACATTGTAACTTTCGACCGGTTTGTGTGACAGATTGAAGGATCTGTATTCCAGGGTCACTTGACGCGAAGCTCGAAGAACGCCCACCATTGCAGTCGATGGAGAAGATCCGCGATACATGCAATTCGTCGTGTGCGCATGTTAAGATGGGGTGTGATTCGCAGATGGTGCATCGGCAGTAACTGTTCAGTACAACTATGGCGTGCCTCAGTCGATTCCCTTTTGAGCCTCCAGCAATTGCGGTGCGTTTGGACTCCCGGATTGCAATCAAGTTTGGACTGACAAATTTATTCACAAGGATTCCTGAATGATCCCCAAAACGAATGCCGCCACAATAACCACTTCCACCACCACAAGTGACTCAGATTCAATAAACGCCTATAGCGGCTCCCACAAATGGGTAAATCAAACGCAAAAAACTTTGAACCAACTTTCGCAGTGCCCTCGCTGGCCTTTCAAGCCATTAACCTTCCCATCCGGTCTCAAAACATGACGCTGGCCACAAGCGTGATTCCTGTTCGTCTGCGATTATGGCACGCCTCCCACAAGAACTATGCCTCGGATTAAGCACATTCTGCGAAATGGGGACATTGACACCAAGTGCTTTCGCGCTGGCAGTGCAAACTGGATGGCCCTGAACGAATACACCTTCGAGCAAATCCAGATCTCCGGTCGTTGGAAGAGGGGCGCTGCTTACCCACCTGTGCTCACAGCCCTCGCGCTGCGCCGTTTTGACCACTCGACAACTCTCCATTGCAGCTACCATAATCGAGAGCGAGCTACCTGTCGCATGTCCTTGCCAGCCATCACGTGCAACGAGGTCCAAGTTGGCGTCCTCTCGGGAGGTTCCCGCTCCTGCCAGGCCTTGCGCGTTGGTCGGTAGTCCCAGCACCACCACATCGGGAATCCAACGCTGCATCCCATGGAATCGTGTTTGTTGTTTTCGGAATAATGAAATGAAGGCATTTCGCAGGAAAGAGGCGACAAGAAAGAACCTTGAAATCAAGACACTTCGAAGCGGTGACTGCTGCGAGGATCCAGATGCAAGTGACGCCGCCTTCACAGCCGCGTTTGAATGCGAATGATGCCAGTGAGAAGAGTCGGGAAGGCGACGGAGGCCGAGACGGAGGCGGAGTGCAGCAGTCTAAACAACCGCCGACTACCACCGACTCTCAATATCCAGTCACCCGCACCCCACCGCCGCCACCGCCAGTGCCGCGCAAGCCGTCCTCACTCTCTAGTTCTCCACTCGCTTCCGTATCAGACTCTCGCGGCATGTCCCGCTCGTCCACACTCCAAGCACTCCGAGTGTCCCCAAAACCGGTGCCTTCGACTCTCGCCCACTCCTTATACCCGCCGTCCCTACCACCAATCTCGATGAGAGAGTATGCATCGACCTCACACGGCCAGATGATGCCTCCGCCAACTCTGCCGAAACCAGTTCCAAACTTTGCCCACCACAATATGAATTCCCCACTCTCACCCAAATTGCAGCCATTTCCATACAATCGAACAAATGGCCATGAAGACATGTACGATCTAGACTCGGAAGTGACCCTGGACGAGGACGAGGACCCAAATGCAGACCCGGATTCCATCCAAGCTCATACCCTTTTGCACACACAGCAATTGACCTCTCAACAGCAAATGAATCTTAGTGTTACGCTGAACTCGAACGCTTCATACCGAAGCTCGCATCCGAATGCACCTGCGCGGATCCTCAATGACCCGAGGATGGGCCGAGTGAGGAGGAACTGGATACAGCATGTTTGGGGGAATTTTGGTGCCATCTCACGGAGCTCGAGAGTCTTACTGATTGTTGCCAGTCTCGTGATGATCTCTGAGGTTGGTAATTTTCCTGAAACCAGCCATTTTTCCATTCATTTACAAAACCACACCACAGATCGTCATCACCACGTTCGTTTTGCTGATCTCCCACAGCACCGGCGAAGTGTGCAACACTTCACTTGACATTTACCTGATTGTGTACGAAATTCGTGTCATTATGTCACTTCCTTTGGTTGTCTATCAGTACCTGCATCCACCGCTTGAGCAAGCCTATGGAAGGCCAAGAACTGACCCAACAATAATAGAGAGGCACCCAAATCGTGGCCCATCTCCCACAGTGACAACATCAACAACGTCGACTGCTGTAGAGCGGCGGATAGAGCCCGGCAATAATGCACAAGAGACGTCCACGCGGCGACCTTCAGCAAGCAACCTTCAGCCAGTTGGAACATTTTCAGCATCGCATCGGCGTCGAAATCCTCTGCAGCCACCACCCGGGATTTACGTGAACAAGGAGCTCAATCTCCTTGTGGATCGGCTCAAAACCATGCTTGACATTTTTAGCGTTATTTGGTTCATTGTTGGAAACTGGTGGATATTCACTAGTATTGGTTGTTACAGAACAGCGCCCCTCGTCTATTACCTCTCCGTTGCCTTCCTAGCCATGGGCTACGTGGTTGTCAGCATCCCCATCGTAATGTGTCTCGGCATTGTCTTTTGTCTCCCCTGCGTTCTCATCTTCACCCGTATCCTCCGCATCGGCGGAGCCAATCCCTCTGCTGGTACAAGCGTGTCTCCAAGCACTCTCAATCCAGGTCAAAGCACTGTCAGCGACGAAATTTCTAAGTTGAACAACCAGCTGGGACTTCCCGATGATGTCATCAAGGGGATCCCCGTGCTCACCTTTCGTGCCAAGGCCAAGCGGGCGAGCGGGATGGAGAAGAAAAGGAGCAGCGGGTATAGTGATCCGCAGCTTTTGTTGGCTTTGCCTGTCACGGGCGGAGTTACCGTAGGTATGGCGGATTCGGTGTCTGGGATGGAGAGTCGGAAACGGGTGGGTACTCCCGGAGGATTGGGATCGCCGCAACAGGCGAACGTGATTGTGGACGTATCGCAGGCCCGAAATCGGTATTGTTGCGCATTCCCTTTGTAAAAGAGATTTCCTTGCTGACTTGTTTCGCACTGTTTGTCAGAATGGCGGCTTTAGCGGCTGAGCAAGGCGAGCTTGCAATAGCATTGTCGCGCAGTAACACTTTGACGCAGTCTCAACAGGACTTGGGGGATTTACCGGCTGGTCCTAGGTTACCGCCGAAACCCCGACCTCCCTCAGTTTCATCTTCTCATGTCAGCAGTCTTTCCTCAGCCTCGTTCACTCTAACTAGACCTTCAGATGCATCATATCAACAGCAGCAGCAAGGCATTCCGGAGGCACAGCCATCTCTTCCTTCGAAGCCTGCCATGATGTACCCGCCCTCTCGACCTGTTCCGCTACCAGCCGCACTGACAGCGAATGTGTTGAATGCAAAATCCTATGCACAGGTCACGTCATCAGCGCCCACAAGCCCCATCGTGCCGCCACGACCTAAACTGTCCACCACCAACGAATCCTCGCCCACGCGAAACCCTGCGTCACCTAGTCCCCCGCCACCCCCCGTCTTAAGGCGTCCCGCTCCCCACACTCTAATGCATGCACTTGAAAAGTTGGATGGAAATGTGGACACAGCATTGACGGACGAAGATGCCGTGTGCGTCATTTGCCTTCACCAGTACGAGGATGGTGACCGGGTTCGCAAGTTGGTGTGTGACCATCACTTCCATGTGCAATGTGTGGATGAGTGGCTGCGATGTAATAAGACTTGCCCACTCTGTTGTCAGCTTGTGACGGCTGAGTCTGTCATTCATGTGTAGTGTCTTTTATGATAGATAAACCGCGTTTTAAGCAATTTTTTTATATGATATGATATTACATTAGGAAGAGGTCGAAGCTGAAAGCACATCATACGTCCGCCTTCTGCATTGACACAAGACCAATTTCAAGGATGTAACTACCCTCCTTGTATCGTTGAGATGAGTCAATGCCTTGAGGTACTTCACCAACCAAAGGTGGCTTGACAGGCCATACAAGTCAAATCGGCGACCACGTGGACCCCAGTCGTCATTGTTTTCGCGGAGTGAATTCGGGGACACCCACTTCATGTCGCCACCGCTTCACAGAAACACGAAAGCCAAAGAGCCACCCCAGGCGAGGTCGCTTATCGTGAAACGCCGTACGAATGACGTTATTTGCGCCCGTGTGCGAGAGATGTGTCGCACAAGTTCTGCACGCGAGGACCTTGACATACGACAGCTTCCTCCTTACCGGCCTCGTCCTCCGAGCTCTCCTCTCATCCGTGACGCCTGCTCCGGCTTCGGCGGCGGCGGGTAAGCGGGCGTGTAGGCCCTCCAGACCCGCGGCGGCGCGGCTGCCTGTCTTAGATCGGTGCTTGCGTTTCGTGAGGGAGGTGGACAGGGGCGAGAGGCCCAGCGCGTCGGGTCTCTTGTCTAGAAACAGGCGATGCACTTTGCCCATGCGAGACTGGGCAGCTGGATTTGGATCTGTTGCTGGTCATGCCTTGACTTCCGCGAACGAAAAGAGGACGCCGCCCACTTGAGTGTTGGTGGACGCGAGGTCACAGGTGTCTTTGGATATAGCAAGGATATTGCCAAATACCGAGTTTCAGTTATATCATGGCACATTACAACGCCAAGGTCACAGCTGCTCGTTTTCCTTATCATTGTTTTTGTTTTTCCCTTTTCAAACCTGCCTCCTGTGAAAGGGTTCGCGTCGTGACAAATTGTCGAAGATCGGCGCACCTTCATCAGCAAGCTGAATCACAGTTCTCTACCATCTTTTCATGGCAGATTCCATGGATTCTCGCCTGAATACTGTGTCTTCAATCGTCAGTGGCTTCGAAATCACGTGGTATTCTGTCTGGCTTGTGTCGATGGTGCTGTTCCTTGCAAGGCACAATACACCTTGCATACGTTCACGAACCATTCTCCTTTCAAGCACACAAGCTGTTGGACACTTGCTGGTGATGTTCTTCAGCGGAGGCTGCGATTACCTGGGAGCTGACATTCCTTGCTTCCTTCGAAGTGAGTTCCAACCACTGGTATTTCATAGTCACTTACGCCCTTTTGTTTACACCTTCCTTCGTATACAACAGTGTGGCTGATCAACCTTGGATTCACTGCCTGGAGCATCGCCCTGATGTCCCGCTTCGTCCTTTTATACACGTCGTATCGAAGAAACTTGAATATTCTCTTCAATCCCGCCGCATCAACGCCGGAATACGAAGTGGACGAGTTTGGCTGTCCAGTTGAAAAGCCAGAAGGTCTGGACGAGAACAAGGGAAGCAAGGAAAGTCTGTATCGCGGGAGTCACGTGGATCCACCGCCATCAAAGTGCTCCCCATGGGACTTCGCAACCATCATTGCAAACATGAAGTTGAGATTCATGAGGAGGACAGACGCTTGGATCATGGAGGGCTCCATTCAAAAGCAGTTTTGGAAGCCCATCGTCGCTATCGTCTTGTTGATGCTTGTGTACCTTTCTTTGGCGCAGGTATTTATCAGCCGTTTGCATAATCGTGGCCTCGCGTTTATGTTGCTTACAGGTCTTCACCCAAACGGCGCGCATACGTGTTGGTTCTGGATCCCGACTTTGCTCTTTTGGAGCACTTGAGTATGGATTTGCCCTCTGTTGGGGCATCTTGGTTAGTGAGCTGCTCAATTGGGTTGTTCGTTGAAAGCAGCAACAGTCCCTCTGCGTTGGGGGAAGCTTTATGATGTGGATCTGCTTCTCTTGTCCTGACACAGATTATATTTTCAGCGATCTTACTTTGTCTTGCGTGAGTGGCATTTTGTTGGGTAAGTGTTTTGCAGTCGTAAATCAAGTCTGACGGTATTTTGCAGCTT
The DNA here is from genome assembly GCA_025201725.1 of Chytriomyces sp. MP71. Taxonomy (NCBI): domain Eukaryota; kingdom Fungi; phylum Chytridiomycota; class Chytridiomycetes; order Chytridiales; family Chytriomycetaceae; genus Chytriomyces; species Chytriomyces sp. MP71. The sequence goes on from MU614608.1 coordinate 49,088, forward strand.
TTGTTTACTTGATTCTAAGTTCAAACAGCCGGCTTTCATTGTATGCGCATTCTTCTTGGCTATTGTGAGAGGTCTTATGACTGCTGATGGGACTGCACGCTGACCATCACCTTGCAGTTTGGAAGTTTTATTGGTGCTCAGTCACATCACAAGCATTATTGTTCCAGTTATCCAGTCCTTTATTGAGGGCTGGAAAGCAACCAGAGTCACGTTCGACATGAATCACTTTGCTTTTGAGCAAGTTCTCAGACATCGTATTTTGTATGCCGACCTTAAAAAGTTTGCAGAGTCTGGAAAGTATTCTAATTAACAATTTATTTTTCTAATTTTTGGTTCGTAGAAATGTGTGGTGTGAATTGTTTGTTCTTGGAGGCATTGAAAGTGAGTCTGTTCTTCCTGCCGCATTCTATTAAAAAGCACATTGTAGGAGATCAAGAGAGAATCAAAAGTTCACATTCGAAGCTCCACCCTGACGTTTGTGCTTGACGAAGGAGACAACCCAAGTTGGGGCGAGTCTACCACTCGATTTAGTTCGACAATTGTCGGCCCCATTGAGAGGTCTACCATTCCCGTCATCAAAGCTCCAAGTAGCATCAGTGAAGATGGGGGAACTAGGAGTTCAACAGGCTCAAGTGACGCCGGAAGCCGCGTGACAGTAACGCATCACAGCCGAACAGCTTCGTTCGCCAGTCCCATGGAATTGCATCGGCATTCGAATACTTTCATGGGAGACACATATTCACCAAACAAAAGCTCTGCGAGCGGGTCTCCCGAAAACAATCATACCTCCCCATCGCAGCGAGCCACCAGTTTCCATCTGGACCTCAACAGTCTACAGCCGCCTCAAGGTAATTCTAGATGCAGCTCTGCATCTGCATCTGCCACAGTGCTCGGTCCATCAGGAGGTCAAATGGCTCTTCTTATTTCCCTCGACAGCTGGCGAGCGAAAACCGCGCCTGGAACAATTTTTCATGGGACCAAACAGGATATTTCGCAGCTCGCAAAACTAGGGAGTCAAGGAAATCTTTTCAATCGATGGACGGGATCGTCAACCACCGTGAGTTCGCGGAGATCAGACAATCCGTTTACAAGGAAAAAGGACGCATTCGATCATTGCGCAGTTCCAGACGCTGTCAAGTTTAAATATAAATTGGTGTATGAGGTTTATTGCCGCGTGGGAGCTCCCTGCGAGCTTAACCTCCCACACAAACTGCGTTTGGAATTGAAGGATCTAGCAGAGAACGGGAAGTTTTGTGTAGGCTCGTACGAAGAAGCTCGAGCGCATGTAATACATTTACTGGTGAGTCTTATTTGGAATCATATAGTGCAAAGCTGATTGGCACACCGTTTTGACAGTTCTCTAATATCTATGCACGCTGGGCTTGCCAGCATCTTGAACAAGGCAACTCCTACGATTTGACAAATGGGACGCTTATCAAGCGGCATAGTTTTTGGTTACCCCCTCCGCGTACAAATAGCCCACTGAAATAAACGTAATTGATGTCGCATGGTGGTTTATTGAGAAAAGCCAACGATATACAAACAGACCCTGTAAAAAACAATACATGTTGCCGGGCTCCTCTCCTTCAACGCGAATAAAAACCCCAACCAAAAGAGACATTAAACGCCGCATAATATCCAATACCGATCCTACTTTCAGACACTATTGAGGGGGGAACGGTGGTCTGAAGCCCGGGGGCATCGGCATGCCGCGGCCACCAGGAGGTGGTGGGAACATTCCAGGAGGTGGCATTCCGGGTGGGGGCATGCCTCGGCCTTAGAGGGAACGCTTTAAGATTATCACAACGAAAAGTTACGGCTTACCCATCGGAGGAGGACCGCCAGGGAAGGGGGGCATGCCAGCAGCCATAGGGGGCCGTCCATACGCCACTGGAGGAGCCATGGTGGCGGCACCGGGGCCTCCAAGTCCTCTCACGGGACCTGCCAGACCTGCCGGGTGGATGTGCATGTAAGCGAGGGTTAGAGACTGAATAAATTCGAGGACGGACCTGCGTTGGGAGCCATTGGCAGCCCCCGCCCCGCAGGTCTTCCGAGGCCTGGCCCAGCCATGGAAGCTACGTTTGCGGACGGTTTGCTCTCCGCTGATGCCGGGGGCGGTGCCTCGACGGACATGGACACGACGTTCTCGCCGCGAAGGACGACGAGCCCAAGCACGCGCTTCTCCGTCTTTCCGTCCTTCGTGCGCCGGTGCTCTTCGCAGTCGCCGAGAACGAGGTTCATGTGTTTATCGAATGCGAGCATCTGGCCGACCAGCGTGCGCCCGTCGTTGATGGTGATGCGCAGTCGGTAGTTGACCAGCGCAAGGATCCGCGACCCGCTCGTGCGGTGGCTCTGTGTTTCGCCACAAAAGGTCATGGTTCGTTAGTGCGTTCAGATCGATGTGATGTGTTCGCGGTATACGTGCTCACCATGGTTGGGTTGCGGCGAAAGAAAACTAGAATTGCATTAGCCTCTTCTTCCTCTCACATTCTTATTATTTATCTCAATCGTGTTCTTAGTCAATCAAAGGAAAGAGCAAGGAGACAATAGATCAATTCGCAAAGGTATTCAAGTAATGTTCAATCACGTATATTAGAGTACAGAATAACAACAACCACGAACGAAGGATTTAAAGGGCGGATGAAATTTCGGTTATCCTCATGCGTCAGTTTCCGGGCTTCACCTACGACAAGGCCGGCGAAGTCGATCCCACCATCTCACTCATTTGGCAATGCACAAGACTTCACCCCCAACATTCTTTTTGAGTGCGTCCTTTAGCTCTACAATCCCGTAAGCAGTTTTCAGGATCGTCACTTGACCCACATGTGCTCCCTTCAATAATGGCGATGCACGCCTCGCCGCAGCCACCATCTTGAGCTCTTGAGCAGTCGCAAACACGCGCCTGTCGATCAAGGCCCATGATCAGTCAGGCTACTCCATTAAGAGCGGCACGTAGGGTCAGCTTCTCACCGCGACGGTTTGCTCACAGCCCGCATATCATGGAGCACAGGCTCTCCCTGCTAGTATTTCAGATCCAGCCAGATGCGCCGACGTGATACATTGTCTGGTGTGATGGGAACCTGGGCGCCCATCTGGTACGGCCCGAGTGTGTCACCGCTTTGAACGGCCGCGACGAATCCTTCGTCGTGCAGAATGTTGGCGATGGCCTGGTTCTGTTTACTTTCAGGGACGGCCACGCGGGCCATTCGCAGCCGGAAGGCATTCGTGACGTGTGAGGACAGGTGCCAATGCATCCCAGCTTTGCTTTTTTCCTTCCCTTTTCCTCCCCTTTAAGGAAACAATAAACCAATACAATAATAATGCGCGGCCAGTCCGTCGGAACACTGGCCAGGCCTTCTCTTGTCGAATCCTTTCCACTGTGAATGACGTAGGCAGTTTAAGTTACGAAGAAAAAGGTTGAAGCTGCTATTCGCATGGGTTTGGTTTGGTTTGGGTGGTGCAGGGAAAATGCCAGTCAAAAAATGCCTGTGAGTTGGAGGCGCCATCCTCCCACAATTCGTTCACCTCATCCACACACACACACACACACAGGCCTTCCACTCTCAATTCGACGGTAATCAGTACCGCGGTATCGGAAACGTGTCGCTGCTTCCTGTCAAGAGTAAAAACCGTGGCCCTGCCCCGATCCCCGAGGGTGAGAGTTTCAGCAGGTCCCCCCCGAACACAGGCTTCTCCTGTTCACTCATGATCAATCTCCAAATGAAATAGACCCAAACGCGGACGATATTGTGGACGAGGCCATTTACGTCTTCAGACCCAACTGCTTCTTCAGAAACTTTGAAATTCAGGGCGGCTCGGACCGTGTCCTCATTTACTTGCTGCTCTTCATTCAGGTGGGAAAGCACCTGAATGCGTACAAAGATATATCCGGTGTGAAGAGCGAAGTTGGAAGCGAGGCCCTGCGCGAGTTGCAAGGGTCCGACGGGATGGATCTAGAATTTAAATACAAGAAACGGCTGGATCCATGGTGGATGCTCTTATAAAGTGCGAGCTTATTCAAAGACGGAGCTGATGGGCCTCATCCATGGATTAGCGACCAACTAGATTTGCGTACTTGTGGGGTGGATTCAAGCCAAGGCCAACACTTTTCGCGCGCAAACCTTTTCCTCACTCGCCCCGGTTATGATTTTTATTTGTAGAGCAGAATCACGTTTGACCTGGGCACCCTGCGAGCCTTTCAATCAATTGACATCTCTCCGCTCGCTGGCCTGACATCCAACCAAAAACTAGGAATGCCTCTCGAAATTGGCGGCCAAGACTCCAAACCTGGCGGAAGGACAGCGCCTTCTTCAGACGCATGCCATGCAAAACTTTTCGCTCCCGGGAGACTCCAACTTTCCGTTGAACGCTCTGTACGACAGACCCGCAACGAAGCAGGATGCGGGTAAGACGTTTACTTGTTGAAATACCTTTGGAAAGTGTGGAAAGTTTTGATTTGGTACCATATTTCGTTTAGAAACTCTCAAGCAGTACTTGGCGCAGCTTCGTATGGAGGTCGCGCTGCGACTGCCCGCCAAGTTGTACGAGGGAGACAAGTTGAGTAAATGGTGGATATGTTTCTCGAAGCGGAAGTTTATGGGACTGACAGGTGTGGGAACCCTTGCGTGAAGGCCGGGTGAGCGACATAAGCACAGAGGAAACATATGTTTGTCTGTCTGTCTCATTAAAACTGTCCAACAATTAAAATTCCAAGTGAGGTGCATTACAAATGATATTTCTTATTTTCATGGCTTCAAAAGTTATCATCCACATCCGCGCCAATGTCATCCGCATTAATGTAATCCTTTGCATTCTGCGGCACCATTCGACTCGCAAAGCTTCCCACGGGAATCGCAGGCAAAGTTGGCGAACTGTCCAGCATCAACTCTGTCATCTTATTGTTGCGCTTCAAGGAAGAAGAGTACAGTTGCGGCCCACCGTTGGGACTGTTCACCGCACTGCCATGCGTGCTGCCACTGACGCGAGGAAATTCAATCAAGTCCGATGACATGGAAAGCAAGGGCTCCGGGGCCATGTATGGCGACACGTCTTTGGTGGCACTGGTTCCCATTTGAACACTGGTTCGGCGATTCGTGCTCTGCGTGGATACACTGGCGCCGTAGCTCGACGCACTTGGGTACGCATCGGCGGGGGGGCCAGAGCGAGAGCTGTCCGGCACGTCGATTGGCTGCACGTACTCTTGTGGGAAGTTGTGCAGGCTGCGCCCTTCCTCATGCGTTTTTGGCTCGGGAAGAGGAATATTGACAGGGTCCGCCATTGTTGGTGATTCAATCATCTCGTTTGATGCGATACGTTGGTGATTGGACGAGTAGATCATGTAGCGCTCCTCCATAATCGTTTGGTATCGATATGCCAAACGAATGTTGGGCACATTCGTCTTGTGAATGGCTAAAGACACACATCAGCACATTTCATATTGTTATGAACTAAACTTACCGTTTCCGGCTGGTCCTGGTAAGTGGCAGCTTTCACCGAGCCAATGCTTCTTGAATTGCATTTCCCAACCACTTTGCAGCACACTGTTGCGTGCAATCTCAGATTGGTCCGTGCTTGATAGCTTCCATATTTGCGTGGCAACACTAAACTCCTCAATCAAAGGTTCTTTCGTAAAGTGAAACTGCAAAGGGTCATCTGTTGACAGAGACACATTCAGCCCACGCTGGAAGAAAGTGAAGAAGGGATTTCGCTCGTAATTGAGGAAAAGGGCATTATTGGAGAGCGGTGACATAGCGATGCCAATCTGATCAAGATAATAGCTGTGATATGTGACGAGATATTGAAGTGAATATGTTGTAAGCGTAAGCAAGAGGCACTCACAGATATTGCACGGCAGGCACCTTTCTCAGCAAGATACCATGGTTGATGCTGTGCGAGGTCAAAAATGCAGACGTCAAATGATCCGTGTCTCCGGCCTCTCCCGCATGGGGGCGCAACAAAAAGGTGTTGAAACCGCGCTCTCTCCGCCATCCATTCAAGCTGCACAAGTTCGAATACATGTAGTAGAGATAGTAGGAGTACGGTGGGTTCAAGGCAATATCCCAGTTCTTGGGAGTGGGATACTTTTTGTACGTCCGACGCTCAGGCTTGCTTTCGTCATCGACGCTGTCAAATCCAATAACGCGCTGCAAAAAAATGTGCAGCTTAGGGTGCGTAGAAGGGTCCTTGGTAACTTCAAATAGAGGCTCGTAGATATCTGTTTCATTTTGTTTCCAGTGAGCAGACGGTCCCCACACCCCGTGGTCAAGGGCTTCTTACTCTCAAGAAGCTGTTGAAAGTTTTGTAAAATGTTCTGACTCTTGTATACATTGTACAGGCGTGGCACTTGTACCAACCACCTGACATTCTCCGAAAACAGCTTATTATCCACAACCCATCCGGCCAGTTTGTCCCACTCGTCCTTCTTGCGTCCGTAAATACTAACGCGATATTCTGCCATCTGATACTTGGACGATTCCAAATCTGTAAAGACTTCCTTGGTTAATTCGGCCAAATATCGTCCCTTGATGAAATTGTCCGTCTTCATGAAAATTTCACGTAGACGAGACTCTCCAACGGGATTGTATTTGAGGTTGAATTTGTCAAAGCGATGGAACGAGTCCTTGTGCGCCTAGACACCCAAAATAGGTATCAGCGAGCCGCTCTAACAATCACGGAGAAGAAAAAGCGGATGAGAAATCTCACGTGCATGTCCAACGTGTCAATGCTCAAATCATAGGCCGTTAAGTTCAAACTCTCAAACACCTTTTGCAAGGTCAAATGCTGCCCATCACGGAAAATCACCACCTCATCGGGCCGCTTCTTGAGCTTAGCCTTGATGAAGCGCAAGAGGTGCTTTTGGTTCATACAGCTGCTATGATGAACATGCGTGTCCACCTTGCGCACGTTGTAGAAATCGCGATGTGGAACGCGCTTGCTGTCAGCCATCTCCTGGTATTCGTTCAGGAGAACGTACATTTGGAATTTGGACTCGAGGTAGCGCAGGCGACGGAAGGCGAAAGATTTCATGGGTCCGTCGCTGATGGCTGTCAGGATAAAGTCTTGGTCTTGGTAGTATTCTTTGGCACTAGGATACTTGTAAAGGACTTTCTTGTCAACAGAGAGGCCCGAGGTACCTGTCACCGCCAGTAAGTACGGGTTCTTCAATGAGACGCGATTTTAAGTACCCGAATCAGCTGCAAAAACCCCAAAGGTTCCATCCGAAGAAACGGTATAAAATTTCTGTCAAAATGGTGTACATAAAGTAAAAAAACCTTTGGAGCGACAAAGTATGAACCAACCGACGCGTCGTTCCCAGGAATTGTGCACTCCTCAAACACAAACTCGTGCACCTTGTACTTTTCTTCTTCGTCCGCTTGCACAAACACGCCCGTAACAGGATCATAACTGCTCTTTGTTACATGAGGCGGATAAACGAGCCAATCATCATGGTCCTTGGGATTGTCTCCAGGGCATTGTAGGGAGTATTTCATGTACTTTTTCCGTAGCTCGAGACATTTGCGCAGAGCCTTGAAAATTCCACGCAATTCTTCGGATAGTTCGTCCACTACGGAAGTTGTCAGATGTCGTCCACTTTCGAGGTGGATAAACTTACAATCCACGTCATTTTCGGCAGTATTTGTTTTCGAATACGCCGCCACACTCTCGGACGTGACGGCTGTTCCCGTCACGTTCGCCATGCGTTCAGCCAGACTCATGGACGGATACTTGCCCATCTACCAAAAAATTTTAACGAAAGGAATAAAAAGAAAACGAGCAATCACCTCAGCAAGAGAAGTCATACTTCCTTGCAAAGAATGCACACTGTTGCGCATCGATATGTTTATACCGCCAATCCCTCGAATCATGTCGTCCTCGGCCAAGTCCGGATGCTCGCTATCGATGTCAAAGAGCTGGGCCGCATGGGATGTGGCGCCGTACGAGCCAGCGGCGGCCTTGTTGATTTTACGGATCCTAGTTGCGAAGGAAGGCGAGGTGTGGGTATGAAAGGATTCGCAATCTTACGGGGGCAAGGGTATCGGCGCCATAGGAATGCGCCAGGTCCCGATTCAAGCAATAAATTGAGACTCGATTTGCAAAATGGAGATGCAAGGGGGCTTCAGCCGGCACGCCATCATTCCGTTTAGGGTGATTTTTAATCGCCCGAGATAGGCTGATGAGAAGGGAATGACGCGTGAGGGCGGGTGCATCAGGACTAACCAGAAAGTAGCGCCTTCTGCCCTATCTGCAGTGTGGTCTTCGGGAAGGGAGTAATCAGGTTCGCACCATCACGCAACGAAGAAATTGAATGGATGCAACATACGCACTGTAAAAACCTCGGCGTTGTTGACTTGGAGTGGAGTTCGAGGCTAGAAGATCTGCGGGGTCAAAGTACGAGGAACGGGAGGACGAGGGAGCACCGGTATTTGCGCCTGGTACAGAAGCCTGGCTTGAGGATGGGTGGTGCAGAACTTTTGCAGGCGATGCGTCGGCCAAATCTGGCTTTAGCTGGCTGCTGTCCATCGGTTGTGTCTGTCGGAGTTTTCCTGCTGTAAATCCTGGCTCTTGACTGCCGCCCACTTATGCTGCGCAAGCGCGGGTCTCTGTCTGCGAGGCACTTCTTGCTGTAGATCTGCGTTGCAAGCCCAACTTCGCTGCCTTGACTCGTTTCCTGTCGTGCGACTCTTGTGCCTCTGTCGCTTCTTTCGTGTCCGAATGCGTGTCCCAAGAGGAAGATGCGAGGACGAGGACGAGGAACGGGTTGGTAGTGCGGATGCGGCGCGGTCTGTCGAGTGCAAAGCCTTTTTTCTTGGAAGTTTGAAAACGTGTTGGTGGAAAAAGTCGGCTTGGCTGTAAGACATTCCACGTTGCCTTTATGACGCTTCAGGTTAGAATCAACCCAACCCCCATTCACCTGCCCATCCACAACTTATGGTGTAATATGTAACCACTGTTTTGCGACAGTGGCCCGAAGCACAACAACGATTGAGAGACATGCGAACGCTGAACTGAAGTCTCTTTCTGAATTTGGTGGGGTTTGGCAGAAGTAGGCGAAGCAGCCGAGGTTGACGGCAGAAACGGCCATGCAAACAACGACGACCCATCTCCACGAGAGTCTATCCTTATAATGAGAATAAAAATCCAGAGGTAACCCTAGCCACTACAATCAGAAGTAACTCCAGTATGGGTTATGCTCAGTATGTTAACTCTGGTTCTGATGGACAGTACATGGTGACCAATATTACAGATCATGAGTTTGCTTGCTGCTGTTGCATCTCTGCAATTGATCCTGACTATGTACATGTATCAAAAGTGTTTCATAGGGATGAATGCGTGACAACTGAAGACAGAAGTATGTGCAGATTTATAGCTATCCATAGTCACAAGGATCAAATTATTCATCTTAGGGGTAAGAATGGATATTATATGAGAGCTGGTGGTGCCAATGAACATCTTGTCAAACAAGGTCTCAAAAGAGTACAGCACATGCTGAAGAAGTCAACATGAACCTCAGTGGTTGCAAAGATGATGATACTCAGAATCTGGCAATGCAGTACAAGATGCCTATAGAATTGCACATTTCATGGCACAAGAGAGTGGAACTGATCCCCAGTATGTATTAGGCATGTCTAATTGTGCACAATCAAGTGATTCTGGGATAGCCAAGTGTGTGCATGGCCTCAATATACCATGCATTGAATCAGTAATGACAGATAATGGAGGACAGTGATATGCAGTTGGCACACAATGGGTCATATTGTCATCAACCTCTTTCAGTTCTATCATATCTGGTGGCTCATATACTGTTAGTTCAGTCATTCCAACCTCAAGTACTAGTAGTTTGCCAAGTGGCAATTGGCTATCTATGTCAAAAACAATAGTATCTCAACTGTTGTATCTACACCATAAACACTGCAGTAGCTGTATGTAATTCAGGGCTAACAACAGGATAGTATCAATTGGTGCATCTCTTGAAGCAACCAGTGACTATAAGATCATAACTAGAGGAAGTATATCAGGTGGCTTTTGGTACAGTATCACAGGAGGTCAAGTATCACTAGATGGGAATGGCAAAGGCAGTGTTCAGTTGCTATTGGAGATACAAGCAATGATGGAATATAAATAATGGCAGAGGCAGAATTCTTTGCACCCATCAACTTATACTATGTACCACTGATATTGACTATAGGAGCTGAAGTTGATAAATTTGTTGCATTGATTAATGCTAAAGTTTCAGTAGCTCCAACATATGCATTTGACTTACTGACTACAGCTATAATCATGAATGGGTCATCATCTGCTAATATGGCTGGTCCAAGCACAGCTACAGCTACTAGTTATATCTACTCCATTTGCTATTCCAGCTGCATAGTATCAGTGCAGAAGTAGATGTTGTATTATACTGTTCAGCTTATTTGAATGTGAATGTGCTCAGTGGAACAATCAGTGCCCAACTTGGAGTTGAAGCCGCAGTTGCATTGTAAGTATCAGCTGGTGGTGGAATTGATTCTGTGGCAGGTTTGTACTTAAATCTTGATATAAATGTAGTATTTGCATTAGAAGCTTTCATTAGGGGATCTATATTTGGATTTGGTGGTACTCTCTGATATGCATTATAATCTACCAGATACACTAAATATGTGAAGGGAAATAACACATACAGTATTCAACTACTGCAGTTATCATTCTATGTTAAATACAATAACTATATAACTGAGGTAGCTGATGTATATGGAGTGTATATGTCATGCATACAAAATAATAATAATGACAGCAAGGTGCCAGTGTATTAGAATGCTATGATAGACAAGTTTATTACCAATCTTATTATGTGATATCAGTATAAAACTCAAATCCAGCAGAGCACAGTTCGCAATCACACTATGCAATAACAATTTAACATTGTACAAATCATATAATTACTACTCAGTATGAAGTCATCATTACATAGTTATCATTTATCACATGTCATGAATACATAGTCATTCTCAGTATATGCACTACAATGCATGGAATCAAGCAAAATTAAGCAAGGTTTAGCTTCTGGATAGAAGTCAACATATTGAATCATATTCAGAGATATCTGGTACATTTAGTCTTATGAAGGATTATGTGGAATCAGCCAGCATTCAGCTCCTGGGTAGGAGTCATGAATATGATAGTCAATTTTATCACAAGACTTAAGACTGAGTAGGTAAGCAGGATGTCATGCTCTATGATTGCAGTCCCAGCCTACAGACACCCTATTCATGTCTGCAATTGAAAGTTGAAATAGTTGCATCAATGACTTGCAGATGAGGGTTGATTAACCTGGCTCTGGTGGTGGTTGTGGTTGTTGCCTAGGCGGCCACCACGGCTGACCCGGGAAGGATGGATCAGCTGCTCATGAGCTTGTGGGCACTGTGCATGGGCCTGTTGACATCCCCCATGGCCCCAGCTGCGATCAGGTGGCCTGTTTCTTCCTCGAATGGGATCAAAACCTGTGCACAGAATGTTGGAAGCATGGTGTCTCACCTCACCACCAATGCCCTCAAGAACTGCATCCATCTCCTGCTGTGCTGTGGCCATACTCACATCATATATGGCCTGCCGACCACCACAGTGGGTCCGGATCTTCTCCACTGCTGCAGCAAGTACCTCTGCACTTTGCTGCACATTGTTGCCTGTTAGAGTATATGATAACATTTACTTTTAATCTCTCTAATAAGTAACAAAGGAATTTATAAAGCATAATGAACAAATAACTGATTATATTCAGTATTGACAAATGGTGTCAACCCCTGTTAGAACTGCATCCACTTCTAAACGAATAACCTAGTTACTTTACAGTTCGGTGCTAGAGTTATGGAAAATCTTCTTCTTTTGGGAAGCACCCCGTCCGGACCAGCAACAACATCCGGACACACTGCAGACTATCAGCAACCAGCCCAGCAGCAATTCACAGTCCTCTTCTACTCTACAACACACCAGAACAGCGTGTAAATGCATGAAAGGCCTGAACAATGCGTCAGGAGTCCCCGAGAAGGACTCGCTGGCGCTGGAATTCGAGCGTCGCAGTCGAGAGCTCTACGAGGCTCACAAGAGCCTGTTCCTGTGCAGGCTCTGCAAGAATCTTCATTACTGCAACAAGAGTGGCAGATACAACACCTTGGGATCGCGCGAATACTCGCTAGCATGTCCGGCTCTTGGAGGTGTCAGATGCGCGAAGCCAAGTGAGCGCCTCCTCACCTCCTCACATGTGTCTTCACCAATGCAGAAGGGACTTTCCCCACATCTGCTATCGCTGAAGCTGAGGGGATCCTGTCTCTCGCGTCAAGTCGCGGACGCGCAGTCTGCAACGCGAAACCCACTAGTGCTCCAGCGAGCAGAGCCAGCAGCGCCCCTGCTCCACACGCGGGACAGCCGAAAATAGCCGATCTATTCGGATCGAAGGCGAAGGGTATGCCAGATGGAGGCAGAGGGGCTCCCATAGGCGATGAGTTGAGCCAGGTGGATGACAGCTACGACGACCCCCCCAACACCCAAATCCCGCTACTCACACAGACTCAGCAACAGCAGCAGAGCGAAGTCCACAGCAAAAGCAGTGGGAAACGTCCGCGTGTTGAGGCTGGCCTCTCGTCGCCCGTGATGGGGACAGAGAGACAGTTCTCCATCCCCCCATCTGCAGAGTCCATCACAGACGAGTGGGACCACGGCGATTCCATGGAGGACACGCTCCGACGCATGGAGCTGTGAATGATCGAAGCACAGCGCGCAAGCGAGGCAAAGGAAGCGCGCTTCCTGCGGACCCTGAGCGAAAAGGACGACCGGATCGCGTCCCTCATCGCGCAGGTGAGTGAGCTGTCCAGCCAGCTTACTGCTGCTATGCAGCGGCTCTTCCAGGATGCCCCTGGGGAGCGCCACGGCCGCGAGGATGCAGACAGGGACCGACAGCCGGCTGGACCACCTCCAGTCCCAACACCTGTGGCTGGCCAGACACGCGCGCGCGGTCTCCAGCCACAGAAACCACCTCCTGCTGCGCGATCCTCGCGTCAGCCACTGCAGGAGGGCTCTTACACGCGGCGTGAGGACAACGCGACTCGCATGGATGCGCTGCCGGTTACACCAGCGCGTCCAGAACCGCGTCCACGCCCTCTCCCTCAGCCCCACCAGCCCAGGGTGCATCAGCAGCAGCTGCGACCGCAACCTGCACCTGCAAAGAACAAGCCCTGGGGCAAGCAGCACAGGATGTCATACGCAGCTGCAACGGCGGCCGATAAGGCTGCCATTGCCAACCAGATCATTGGAATCCGCAACGGGGACATGGCCCCACAGTCGCAGCGTGAACCGGTGACATACAAGAGTTTGTATGTGAACTCATACTTTGTCAACCAGGGCGCGTTCCGCGCCAACCCCTACAGTGGCCTCAAGCAGTACCTCTATGGAAAGGGGGTACC